>VUQI01060133.1:0-11575 GCA_015106735.1 Paratilapia polleni | reverse complement strand
TTTAAAGGAAGTGATGACACTGTTGCGAAAGGTATGTTGGTTATAAGACATTCATAGTCACACCCATGTTCATGAACTTTGTGCAGTCAGACAATTCTTCTGGGACATTAGGGGGAGCACTGACTTTTCTTGCTTGAATTTGTGCGTGCCGAGTATAGTGGAAGGCTCCTGTTGCGACCAAATTAAAAGATCTTCTTTTGTTTGACAAACTCCACAGGGGAGATCAAGCGTAGGCAGAAATCCTTTTGCCGCTATTTCTAAGATTTCGCTCCTTTTTTTTTCCACAGAAGAAAGGATGTGAGGCACTGTCAAGACGAGCCCCCTGCAAAGAAGCAATTAAAAGCTCGGCCTTGTGAAGGTCTCTCTGCAGTACAGCAAGAAAAACAGCCTCGTGGTCGGGTGAAATGGAAAATGAAAAGCTTCCAACAGATTGTCACAAGTTTACCAAAACAGCAGGCATGCAATAAAGGAGACTCACACATGCTCGTCAATGATAAAATGCATACTACAAAGTTGAAATCCATTCCACACTAATGAAACATGCACTCATCAGACTTCAAAAGGCAGAAAAAACTGTGCTTTAGTACTCTAAGAAAGTATCAGACTGCTTTTTGTGAATAAAAGAGCCTTGACAAGCGACCAAGATTTTGAGTAATCTTACACCTTCTTACAATCATGTGTATCAAGGAGTCCTAAAATGCACATATATGCTTCTGCATCAGCTGCTGATTCTGCTTTGCCAGATTTGGTTAAAAAGGTATGTTGCAGTCGATTCTGTACTACTGATGCAATCGAGGGTAAGGTTGGCTCACATTAAATTTCGGTTTGTCAGCTCCTTTCTTTGAGTAATTGTGTTACCAATCACGACGGAAACTGTTTGGGAACATGTTAAACATTTATAGTAACGATGCTAAATTGTTGTCGTGGTGAATTAGCATTATCGTGCAGTCTGTGCGTAGGGTGACATAAGAGAAACTTGTCTTCGCTTGCTGCTGCCAGTTGGCGTCAAGAAATGGGGTTTTGAGACACAGAGAAAGAGTGTGGGAGGGAAAGAGGATGAGAGAGATTTTCAGAAGAGAGGGGGCACGATTATCGCAGCACTATGACTTCAGAAGGATGATGATTTATAAAGGCAGACACAGGAGTGAGATGCAGAGAAAAGGATACAAGGATGCTGTATAAGCAGAATGAATATGATTAAAAAATGATGAGAGAAAATTCTGAACAAGAAATTTATAGGAAATTAAAAATGGATCACTGATATGGAATGGTGGATGAAGTAATGCCAATATCACGCTGTCTTTGTGTTTAGGTGTGCACTGTATGCATCATGTTGTGCACTGGACGTTAACACAGATTTCTAAAAAATGTTTGATTACGTCATAACGCAAAAGCAGGTGTCCAGAAGGCAAATCGTTACATGTAAGTGTTTAGACTAGCCATTAAGAGAAGGGGAAGATGCAATCATCATTCAAACTCAGATTAGTGTCACTGAATTAAAAAGCAAACGTAGATGAAGGCTGGAGAGACAGTATGGTATAAATTGTGGGTACATATTAAGCATTCATGAACAAATAGTCATATTTCTTCCAGAGTAATTTTAACACCGGCGTGCACTGGTGTTTGTCTGGAAACTATGAATCTAAATATAAAATCAGTTTCTTGTTTTATTACTATTATTTTTGAAATGTTTGTCTAAGCCCGAAGGTACATGAAACTCTAAACCTTTTGCTTTTGTGCTTCACCTTTGCTGTCTTATTTTCTGTGTTACAAGTCATTTGTTTTTATTTGTGTGTTTTGCATTCATGGATTTTTAATATTTTAATAATGCCTTAATAACACTCATTACCCTGTCATTCACCCTTTTACAGTCCAATTTTTAGTAGGACTGGCAGGAAAACGAAAATCACAGTTTTTTAAATTAAATAAATACAATTGCTTAAAAATGATTCCAGTGCTTAAACTGGTCAGTCTAAGTCTTCATTTAAAAGTGAATGCAACTGCACTGGGGTCATTAAGCCATGACAATTAAAACACCATAGCAGGACAGCTGCTATTTATGAGCATTAGACATTCATGGGAACTTGTGAATGTCAATTGAACAAAATAAGCCTTGACTAGAACAAAGTAAACAAAGTAAAGTTGCTACATTTTTATTCTTGATTTCTGAAGTACTTGACATGTTAATATAAGGGTATATTCCCAGAAGCTGTTAACTGTACCTTTCCTGACGTATTCTGAGGCTAAATTATATACCTCAATTTTGAATTATTTCCATTCATTGTTATAGGTTTATACTTATAAGGAATACTTACACTTGTATAGGCACAAAAAGCACACAGCCACCTATTTAATGGTTCTCACTGAATGCAGTCTATACCTTTCCTTCAGCCTGCTTTCATCCCATTCTTTTCCGTTCTACATCCCAATTTCCTATCAAATTCTCAGCTCAGTTCAGCACACTGTATCACATGCCTCAAAGCAAACGCTACGAAAAGGGGGACAAAATTCATATTACTTTTTGCGTTCCATGTGTCACATCGTTAATGGACGGTGAGTGGAAGTGAAAAGCAAGAGCATTTTCGTCTTTCCTTTCTCTGTCTCTATTACACTCGGCAAGGAAGCACATGTAAATTGGCTACGAAAGAAGAGGTGGAAAACAATTATGGGAGCGATGCGCCTGGGAGAAATGAGTCTATTGCTTGACCTGTAATGAAGTGGAAAGTTGACAAGCCGGCTTTGTGCAACTCGCAGATTTGAATGCAAGGAAATGACTCTTCTGTACTGTCAACCAACAGGAAAAGATTGCCAATTATAAGTGTTGGCCTTCTACTGGCTCCTAGCAGGCATACTGATGGGCGAGAATGGACATGAATATTCAGTGAACATGAATATTAATGCCAACATTTTACAATAATGTCTCTAACAAGAATTTAACAAACTATTAGTTAATATTAATTAAACATTAACAATTGCCATTAATCATACTACAAATATATAAAAATTATAAGCGCATCATTTATGTGGCAAGAGTTACAGATCTTGTCAAACAAAATTTGCATGCTAATACATGACCTGTCTAGATGTGATACGTAACAAGTAACCCAATAATCATGTAATACACCTGGAATAAGAAGAAGAAGCAGAAGAAGAGTTCGTGTTATTATGTTGAGCAAAAAATGAACATTATGACTTTTTGCAGAGTTGTGTTCATTGCAGAGATACTGTTTTGCACTGAATTAGTTTAGATAGGTTCACTAAATAAACTGGCAATTGAGTGAATGTGCTCATTTAAAAAAATAATACTGAGGCAGAGACAGTCTTCCTTGATCTAGTGTAGAAGCATTAAATTTACCTGACCCACAAATGGCGTGCCTTGGTTATCTTTGCTCTTGTTTTTATGCTCTAGTTCTGCCTTAACTGTATTATTTGAATATATGACCAGGCATACAGATGATCATTAATTAAGTGGTCACAAATTGAGGATGGTCTCATGAACTGATCCCGGAAGCCTTAAAACTGCCATTCAAGTACACTTTGCACCATATTCATCCCTGTTAGCAGAACTGTAGAATATCTCTGTGTCATATACAGCTGGTGCTACTGCAGCCCTTGGGATGTAGTGCTTGCCAGATTCAACATGAGGTCCCCTGTATTTGCCAGAAAGTCTCCCCCATGGAGCTCTGATTAAATATCAATTTATAAAGCCCAGGTATGTTCCTAAAGATTGTGTTTAATTGTGTAATGTGCACTACTTCTAAGTTTTAGGATGTGTGGAGCATGAAACTGTGTGCTCAGCTGGTGTATATATGTGTGTGTCTGTGTAGAGCTGGGGCATTGTGTGGTGCTGCTGTGTGTATCCAATTCCCGTGTATTTAACAAGATATCTCACTTCCTCTTTTTTTTCTTCTTGTCTTGATTCCATTTCTTGCCTGCACTCAGGGGAGCAGAATTCATTCACACTCGTTTTTCCTTTTTCCTTTTTCTTCTTACTCTGCTGTGCACAAATTGTTACTCAGCCCTTTCTGTGCGGCAGGAACATTCTTGAGCAAGTGATTGTCATTCAGTTTTCAAATTAGTTTGGGGTGATCTACCATGCAATAAAATCTCAACACGCTGGACAGGATGACATGGTATTCAGCATGATTGTTAGCCTGAAGTTGAGGGGGATGTGTTGTCATTTACTCACCATTTGTACAGCACACTGTGTGTCATCAGAAAAGTTACAGCATGCTGCCTTGCATGCTGACTTTCTTGTTGGTTCTTCAGCACGATATGCTTTCATATTTACATATATTTATTATGCATTTTGGCATGTCTCTATGCACTTTCCCTTGTAAATGGTAAATGGTAAATGGACTGGTACTTATATAGCGCTTTTCTACTCAGATTCTGTGTACTCAAAGCGCTTTAACTACATGCCACATTCACCCAGTCACACGTACATTCATACAGCACTTTTATCTACACTTAAGTGCTTACTAACATTCACACAGACACTCACACTCCGATGAACGCATCGGGAGCAACGTGGGGTTCAGTATCTTGCCCAAGGATACTTCGGCATGCAGACTAGGGGAGCCAGGAATCGAACCACTGACCTTCCGATTAGTAGGCGACTCGCTCTACCTCCTGAGCCACAGCCACCCCCAAAAATCAGGGGAGAGCGCGAACGCAGTCCCCCACTACCAGAAATTATGCAGTCGAGATTCCCACATTTGGGGAATTCGCAGGGGTCAGCACAACCGGAGTGCAATGGCTGAGCCTCGCCCTGGGTGAACCACCTTCTTGATCATGGTATCTCCCCTGCCAGGTAAGTATGGCACATAGAATATATAGTGTACATACCATGATTGTCTGGTTGAATCTGTATAACTCTGCATGTTCTGCTGTCTATCTGAGTGACTGACTGACAAAAGTCCCCCTGAGGATGGAGGCATGGCAATCACTTACCCTTCCAGTGTCATTCAGTATAGTACAGGAGCCATTAACTTTTTAAGCCAGGCCTCTCTAACTGCAGGCCCCATGCTGTTTGGCCTCCCTCTGCAAGACTTCAAATGGCCGTGATAGACAGGAGTCAGACCTCTGTGTCTCAGCAGGTTTGTGGGGTGGAGCACTATGCCCCTGTCCCGCACTGTGGCACTGTTGGCACTGTTGGCACTGTTGGCACCTGACTCTGACTGTGTGCCTATGCATGTGTGTGTAGTCTGTTGGACACTAAGGTCGAGAAAATGCATCTTGATTGACATGCCTCATCAGGGATAACTTAATGGCACCACCACCTAACAATTAGAAGTCATCAAGGTCCCCAATTGAATGTGGTTAATAAATAATGTATAGCCACAGTAATACCACATAATCTGGATATCAAAAAGTCAAAGGTGGATGCATTATTAATGGGGCCAAATTGGACTTTAATAACTGTTCCACTGAATCCCACACCACAGCAGAATTCACTTATGTTAATATGCCTTTATTATTAATGGGCAGCCATTTTCTAAAATGTTAACTGACTGGGCTGCTCCAGAGGCAGTTGCCAAGATTGACGAGCACTGTGGCTGAGGAGAAAGTGGTGGGTGTAGCGGGGGCTTGCTTATTTATTTATTCACCAACCTGTAGCACGTCGGCCCACATCATTGTGTCAATAATTCCCTGGTAAAGCCATTAGGCATGATCACAGAGGCCCAATTAACTCTGCAATATGTGAGATGACAATCGTACATCATTAGCCCTATAATGGCATGCACTGCCATAGCCTCTTTAAAAACAAACATAAAGGCTATTACTGAAAATATATGCCATTGTCAGCGTTGTTGATCCAACCGTTTTGACTTGTACTCAAATGCTCTGTTGGATATGTGCATGTAAGTGTTATGGGACATTACACCAAATGCGTTTCAATGAACCACTAGGGGTTTTTCAGATTGGATGTATCTTCATTAAGTCATATTTGTGATGATTGGCTATCTGGTATCTGCATGTGATTGCAGCAGGAGACACAAATTAAGATATGCACTGTGTTGGTGAAGATACAGAGTATGTAGGCCCTATACATTTGGAAATTGGGAAGAGCAATACAAAATGTCAGAAAGGCTGCTTTGTCACCCTGATTTAAATTCACCCATTCCTCGGCTCAGTGGGAGCTCACTGCGACTTCTTAGACAATTTGGTGGAGGCATCTCTGAGGGGAACCGATAGACTAGCTAATATGTTCTCTTATGGTATTTGCATAATGTCTATGGTGCATTGCCAGTGAGCTGTTCTGCTCCAGTTCCCCCTTGTAATATATCTGGCAGAGCTTCTAAAATGCAGTTGTCACTGGCACTGGCTTACAAATCAGACAGTGAAGCTCCATCCAGAATATCAAAGAAAACATGGTTTCAAAATATTTGTTTACCATCTGCTTTTGGATTATGTGCTGCACAAATCAACTTGATGAGATTGACTCTTGTTTTTATGTGGTGTAAGTCCAGGATTTTTTTTAAATCTTGTCAAAGGTGTTAAATGAAGAAGAAAAAGACTGCTCTGGTTGACAGCGAGTGTACAGCATTTACTTGTGCTGGCACACCAAATCAGCTTCTTCTTAAAAACTCCACTCCCCTCACATTCTTAGAAAAGTCTGTCCAACTTTGTGTCACTTCTGCATGAATTATATTGTGAATGTTTATCAGACTGAAGCTTCTTATACTAATTTATAGCGCCACTCCGTAGATGGAATTGTCATTACTGACCTAACACCTTAGTGTAGGCCTATGTGTTTCACAGTATGGTCCCTTCGTGATTCACCTCATGCTGTGTGTTTACATCCTGATCTTGGCTCATGCTGTAAAGTCACTTTGATCCTATCTTACTGCAGTGTATACCGTAAAAAATTATAAGTGAACTTGAAATTCACTGTTCCAAAAGCTCCAAAAGGACTCAGAAACAGGTAAAACCAAGATTTACTGTGATATTTTAAGGGTGAGCATGAATATTGCAGAGGTGGTGGGATAGTGAGCAGGAGGTAGTAAGCTAAAAGGCAGATCACAGTGAGCTGCAGCTGGTAGAGATTGGATTCATTCTGGAAAGTGTAGGGCTTGGCTGACAAGAGGCTGTCAGAGTTAGTTGAGTTTGGTGGAGAGTGATGCTGGCCAGTGAGATGAACAAGTAATATGCAACAGAGAGCCAGACAAACAGGTTTGGTAGGTGGGGGTTCACTGGCATTAAGATGGGCAAAGCTGGCAGGTAGCACGCAATGAGGTTACTAGAGAGTTGGTATAAGGTTAGAAGGCAAAACCATACAAACAAAACTGAACTAGAAGTTAACTGTCGAGTTGGTACCAGCTTGGCAAACTAAGTGATGTGGTGGAGAGTGTACTGAACATTGAAGATATTGTGGCGATTGTTGAATTATGTTACATTGCTTATGAATGTGATTATATGTATTCGTCTATGGATTCTTCATGTCACTTACCTCCACACTCTGCCACCAATCAACCAGTTGGATTACTCAGTTTTGTCATTCTAGAAAATGTCCAACATTTCTGAAGTACATTTTTAAAGGAATATTTTTAGAAGAAAGCAACACTTTCTGACTTGGTGTGTATTCTGGAGCAGGGGCCTCAAGGCCATTCAGTGATGGTAACTGCTTTTGGTTAGCAAATAAGCCAAATGGGGCTAAGTGGGTCTCTCTAAAGTGCGTGGCATCTGAATGAAAGGAACTGCAGCTTTACTTTAATGAGGAAGAAACACAGGTGGTTGGTAATGCAGAAATGATTCTGCAGGTTACAGACAAGCAGCAGGGCTTCTTAGCCAGTTGTGGGCATACTCGACACAATCCACATGGGTATTCCAAGATAGGGGTTGAGGGGAGGCAACACAACAAAGCACTGCCTGCAAGCCCTGATTAGTCTTGTCAGTATGACCATTGATCAGGTGATGAAACTGATGCACCCAGGGCCCAATAGAACAACCTGTACACGAGTACCCATGATCAGAAAAAAACATCTAGAGGTATACCATAAAGACAAAAGACATGGAGCACTGAGGTCAATGATCTCCTGGGAAGAAGGAATTTAAGGAATGCCGCGAAGTGAACAGGTTTGGAGAAACTATAGTTAGTATGACAGTATTACTATGAAATGGAAGTAAGCCAGTAACAAAATCAGGGCAATGTGGGACCATTTACCTCCAGCACAGGCTGAGCAGGTTATGAGATAGGAGCATTCATCATGGGCAACCAGAAGTACTGCTTTAGTAGAGTGGATGGAGCTTCAGGGTCTGAAAAGTGAAGCCAACCCCAAGTGCCTTAAAACCTCAGTCTTTTTAACAGTCACCATAACCTGTGGTTGCAAAAAAAAACCTTCCAGTCTTATAGAAATCTATGGGGAAACAGCCCTTGGAGTTGACCTTTGTAAACTTGATAAGTTTATGGGCTGAGTCACTCATTTCCGGTCATACTGAATAAAATATTGAGTCCATTTTGTAAATTTTGGTCAGCTGTGTTTCAGAAAGGAGTATTATTTGGGATATGCTCACTGGCTAAGGACTTGTGATTGACAAGTCTTTAGCAAATGAGCATGAAGATTAACAGTCAGTTCAGCCCCTCACTCGCCATATTTGGTTTCTTAATACCAAGATGGCCAAAATGCTCATCTTGAGGCTTCAAAATAGGACTTAACAGAGCAATGGGTGATAGCTAAACAATAGCTATGTCCATCTTTTATAATGTCTAGGATCTAACCAAGATGTGTGAATCCACTGGAGAAACTGGGAACAAACAGAACTCGGCATGAAAAGTCAATTAGGTGGGCATTTAGGTTTTAAAAGAAAATGAGGATATCATGAAGGTAAACAAATACAAAGATATTTAGGACATTTCCTAGTATCTAATTTTACCAGGGCCTGGAAGAGCTGGTGAACCCCTTTGGCATTGATCAAGCCAAAGGGGATGACCAGATAGTCATAGTTCCCTAGTCAAGTCTTGATGGCCATCTTCCACTCATGGTTTTGTGGTTTTGACCAGGTAATATTATGCCCAGGGTAGAGCTTGGCAAAGACTGGGCAACTTTAAGTGGCTTGAGCTGATTATTGCGATGGATATTTGTTTTTTAACCCTTTCATGCATGGTAGTCACTACAGTGGACAGCTATTTAAAAGCCATTTTCTTTAATATGCGTGTGTTTTGTTGCTATAGTGGCATATCAGCCAACACATTATTGTTTATTAAAATACATATTTTCTTGTTTAAAAACTCAAAGGCATGCTGTCCAGCTGAGTGGACATATAAATAACTTTATGAAAATTATGTTCAAAAAAGATTTCACTTGAATTGTTCTTTTCATGCCTAAGGGGTAATAAAAACAGTTATAGAAAAAAATCTTGACTGAAGATGTCATAATTCATGCACGTAAGGGTTAAAGCATGACTTTATTTAGACCAAAGAAAAAAAAACCTGTGCATCCACATGGTACAAAACTGTATGATGATTCATATTTTCATACTTGTGTGAAGATGAAAACCAAGAATACCCTTTATTTTCTAACCTCAAGTCAGTTCCAATAGCCCAGAATATTCACTATGCTTTAAAAAAGGAGAAAACAGAAAAGAGATCAGTCCTTTTTAGGACCTGAGCATTTTGTGCTTTGAAGGAAAAAATGGAATGTCATTTTTTATTTTGTTTCTGTTCCTTTTTTATTTTTCCCATTCGTGCAGCAGTCGTCAAAACCTAAAATCTTGTTTACCTACAACTAATGTGTGTTCGGGTTGATGAACTGCCAGTATCGATGAAATAATTGACGTAACACTCTGTCGTCTCCTCCTCTGTAACTCCCTCCTCATTAGTCATCTTGCCTCAACTCTTGGTTGACTTTGCTCTTCCTGTCATTGGGAGAATCTAATCGACTAAGTGGGCATTTTCTGCCTCAGTTAACAGAAATTTGCAATGGTATGAGGTGGTAGGAGGAAGCAATGGAATTAAATGTACTGGTGGGATTGTTTGTGACAAGACTGGGCTGTGTAAGAAAATCCTGTTTTTGAACTTTTTGACATTCAATCAATATATTGATAGCATTTGTCACTACGGAACAGCTTTGGCAAGCGTAGTGAGATGCCATCCAACCCACGCTGACCTGCCCTGCTTCGATTCACTGTCACACTGGCTCTTTGCATGTTAGAAATCCCAACACACAGAAGACAGGTAGCTCCAACAGTAAGGAAAGTATTTCCTTTTAACAAGGCGTCACAAACACCAGTGTAAAAAAGATCCTTCAAACACTGGAATGTCATTTATGGTAAGGTGACATTATTGTAAGATTTATGAGCAAGGTAAGGAAGATATTTTGAGCTCAGTTAAAAGTGAAGTTTATTTATACTCAACAAGGAACTAAAACAACTGTCACATTGTAAGTGCTGATTCTTTGCTAGCTGCATTTTGTAGGCTGGGTAACCTTCTAATATTGTTCAAAACCCTTTATATGTTGGTCATCAATATCCTTTGGTCCCACTGGTAGTTGTTTCAGTTGCTCACCTCAAAGTTTAGACAACTCTGTCCCCAGAGCCAGTTCACCTTGCTAATTGTTATTTAGCCAGTCTTCTCTACAAGCAGTGCTGGGTGTAACGTGTTTCAAAGTAGTGCGTTACTGTAATCACATTGCAATTTTCAGTTACGCAGTAATATAACACATTACTGCACTAAAGACAGTAATCACATTACAGTTACAATTGGGTTGTTACTTGCGTTACAGAGGTTCTTCAATTATCTGCACACTGGGAAATATATAGAAATAAAATAAAATATATAGAAATTAAAACAATTTTTATTCCTGGGCACTTGCACTACAATCAGCTGATTCCTGTTAGTGCACAGGGAGGAGGAAAATGGTGGCTACAACTTTTGAGGAGTGGAGATATGGACTTTGCTTTTATTTGTAGTGCATGAAAGGACAAGCGCACAATGGTAAAGTGCAAACTGCATCCAGGACAGAAACAACTGTGTTACACTGCTAACACAACATCTGCTCTTTGCAAACATCAGACAGCATGCTAACACAAAGCTAGCAAAGAACTCAGAGTGATGTTAAAGCTGAGTGTATGCTGACCCCAGCAGCCAGAGCCTGATCTTTAACAGGTAACAAAGGCAGAGATGAGCAGTCAGACTTGTAGCCTACATTCCTACCTGTACAGTTTCTACAATGTATAATACATAACTTTTTTTTTTTTTAACCTGTCCTGTCTGGCAGCTTTGGCAAGCAGACCGATGAACTGAATGCTCTGTTGTGCCAAACACATTTACTTTGCCAAGAGGAGCTCTATAAACTCTCTATAGGTTCCTCTTGGTCCATTTCTTTTTGTTTAATTGTTTATTGTCCAAATTGTATAATGATGCCAGAACTGACAGGTGGGGAGAAGAAAAGAGAAGGGGGAGCAATAAAGAAAAACAAGAGGATGAGCACATCGGGTCACCAACCGCAGCATCTGTAACAAAACAGTCAAAAAGCAAACAGCAGCTGAAAGAGAGAAAAAAACACAAACACCAAACACCATAACAACGTCTCTTGGGGACCAGGGCTCGGCAAGTCCCAGATCCAGGCCCAGC
>VUQI01060132.1:37203-51254 GCA_015106735.1 Paratilapia polleni | reverse complement strand
GGACCCAGACTACACTCAACTTTAAGTCTTGTGGAGAAAAACACATTCAGATAGGTTGGTGCTTTCAGCTCTAACTTAGCCTTCAGCTAATGTCGTCGTGGTTCTTTCTGTTATGTCAGACATGTTTGCTGCTTGTTAACATGTTGTATCTTTTGACAGGCAGGGATTTGTTTTGTTGGCTGCCATTATATATAAAAAGTCAACTTGCAGTAACACCAATATGAAGCACTGCTGCTACTAGTTCTTTGCCAAGTGTGTGTCACTTTAGTCTACTAAAATGTACTGAAGATACAGCCCCGTGCAAATGTTTCAGGAAAGAAAAGTAAAGTAAACTTTATTTTCCCCAAAGGGAAATTTGTCAAGTGAAAATGCTTTTAAAATTAACACAATCAATAAATTTAATTTGTCACTTGAATTAACTCCGTACAAAGTGCAGTAAACCAGAATAACTGAAAACAGCTCTTCTAGGTACATTTGTGCACAGTTTTTAAGGTACGTGGCAGGTTGTTTAAGCATCTTTGAGAGCTTGCTGCAGCTCTTCTGTGGATTCAAGCTTTCTCAGTTACTTCTGTCTCTTCATGTAGCCCCAGACTGATTTCATCATATTGAGATGGGGGCTCTGTGCGAGATTCCTTGTTCTTCTTGTTTCTGCAGATAGTTCTTCATGACTCTTGTTGTATGTTTGGATTTGTTGTCCTGCTGAAGAATGAATTTGGACCAGTCAGATTTCCTCCCCAGTGTTAGTGTATAATGGATACAAATTCAGACACCAAGATGCCTACATCTTTTATAGAGTGTTGTATTTTTATTTCTTGTTTAATCTGGCCAAGATGTAAGAAGCTAAGCAAAAATGCATACAGGAGCTGCATATGAAGGCTTTGTAAGTGTTAGAATAATTTACAGTAGAATAATAAGAACATTACATTATAAAAGAAATATAATACCTCCTTATTTATAATAGAACGAAGGAGCTTCTTGCACAAAACCTACAGTACCATGCAAAAGTCCTGAGCCACCCCTCATTTTTTCTTGTATTTTACTTCCAATGAGCCAGACTTTCTTGTAATTTTTTCAAATGGTCTTGAGCAATAGCTCTCCAGGCTTTCTGAAGATCTTTCAGAGTTTTTCTTTGGACATTGGCTGTGTTTTCACTCATTTTCAGTCCAGTCCTTGTACCTGGCCATTTTCAGAAGAATTTTTTTTGATTGTTAAGCCACTGAACACTGACCTATGAATCATTCAAGCATAAAAAAAGCACCTAACTCAAGGGATGAACCAGTGTTGTGTCTACACATAACAGACAACTTAGCAAAGAACCAATTTTAAAATGTATCTTTAGACATTTTGTTACTGTCAGTGCAGTAAAAGCGTACCTGGATAGAAAAATCACACAATGGAACATTATCAGTCATGGACTGGCCTCCCCAGACCTCAACAGTATTGAAGCAGTGTGGGATCATCTTAACAGAGAAAGCAACAAAAGGCAGCAAACATCCAAAGAAGAGCTTTGAATACTTGTGATGAATGCAAAAGGTTCATCAGCCTCTTTAGTCAGTTACTTTTAATTTCTCTATACTGCCTATGCTTATCCAACACTCAGGTCCAGAGGTCTTCTGATTTGCCTGCAGTTTAATAATGGAAATGTTCTTTAATGCATTTCTGTTTCATTTCAAACTGTTATAACTGAATTTTCTTTATGCCTTTAACTCTTAAAAGCATATATTCTTCCACAGGGGATTTTCAACACTCATATTGCTGTTAAGCTGAACCATTATGAAAACTTGACCTGGATCCCTAAAGCAAATAAACTGCTTTATTTATCCTTGTGTACTGTGATTCATCAGAAGACCCGAACGCCTGTTTGAGCAACAGAAAAAGAGTTTTGAGCTCCTCGTTTCCTACTTCCACAAAGACCGTGGAGTGGAGTGAAAGTTGTTTTCAGGAATCAAGGACTTTGAGGAGAAGAGAAGTTGTGCTGCTAAGTGGATTGTAAGTGCCAGTTAAAGAAAATAATTCCAGTCCAGTCTGGAGTGTAAGGAGCCCATCACCTTCAAGATCAAATTTAAGCAGGTGCTGCTCAGTATCCAATTCACCATTTTTACAGTTTGATCTTGAGCGATGTAAATACAGTATTGCAAATGGAAGGAGGCAGAAGGAGAGAGGCTACTGTTCAGTGTTCTTATGAGGCAGTCAGGTGTATCAAGGCAACAATCAGCTACTGGTTGGATCCAACTGGAACACCAAGAGAAGCCTCTGAAATGACCAACTTTTAAGCAACAACTGCTAAAACTGATGCTGTGCTTATGTATTTGTTGTTTCATACCCAGCCCATTATTTGTATAACAGGCAGGCACACAGCTGTAGACGTGCTAATGTTGCATTTACATTGCAATATTTAAAACCCCCTTCTGGCCTGGAATAAGTTGAACAGAGCAGCACATTCTGCTCTGCTGAGTCTGCTCAGCTGTGCACTTTTGGGTAGTTTGCTGGGTATTTATTCATTTCAACAATTGGGTATCTGCAGCAGCTTTCTAACCTCTTGCGAATTCGCAGGGTAATCTTACTTACAATTGCAAATTCACAGTCATAAGAAGTTTTGTTGGGGTTGAAAAATGCAGAATAGAGACTGGTGCAGCATTTGGTTGGGATCTGGGTGGCTTAATACATTTTGAAATGATTTACCGCAGCATCTTCAACTGCTGCAGTCGACATCAGCAGCGCCCCAGTCTCCCATCGACTCTCATCATTGTGGGAATGAGTGAAATTCATTTTGCCATCAACTGTCCACATGTGGTTGAAGTTTACAAGAGCTGTTTCCATAGAGGCAAAAACAGTGGGGGAGAGGCAGAAGAAGAATGTCCTGTGGAGTGACAGAATGAAAGAGGAAAATAAAAATGAGGCCAAACACAGCACACTCCACAAAGCTTTTTTTCAAACAGAGGTTTTACACCTTACAACAGCACCTTCACTCTAATTGCTCTTTTCTCATCATAGTGGTGTAATCAAGGTTATATAATTCATCAAGTTCTTAAGTGCTTCGTAGTGCTGAAACAAGAAGCTGATTAAATTATTAGGCGTAAGCATTTTGATAACCAGTTAATCTTTTACTACAATAATTATGCAAAAATGGCAAAAATTAGTTTTAGCTTCTCAAATGTGACTATTTGCTTAAATAGTTTTAAATAAAAAAGATGGCTTTTGGAAAGTTTGCTGGGTAAAAACCAAGAAGAAGATTATTGTAACATTATTTTTTGGCATTTTATAGACTGAATGATCAGTTCTCAAACTGTGGGTTGTGGCTTTTGGAAAGAAGATCATGGCCTTGATGAGTACTTCCACATGACAAAAGCAGTTCGTATTTGGGCTAGCCAGCATCATTTGGTTCACAAAGTTACACTTAAACCCAGATTTGCATCGTATTGAGTCAAAACGCAAACAATAAAAAATGACAACCTGCTCACTAGTGATGCATTGAGTTCTTTTAAGTGTAATGTGTAGAAAGTGTGTAAGGAAAAAAAAGTAATATGTAATCACAAGCTGTAATGAGCTGCATCAGTGTTCCTATATTCAGTAATTAATTGCAGGTTCTAATCAAGCATTTATGTCCTCAGCTTGTGCCAAAGATTGAAAAAAAAAAAAAATGGAGAGGTGATCTGCAACTTTAAATTAATTTTGAATTTATTGTGCAAAAAGGCAAGAATGTGATGGTGATGTTCACACTGTACCCTGTGGGCAGGATGTCTACTGCTGGGAACACAGCATCAAATCCCTCAAAGCATGTGAAATGGTGAGATGCTACCACATAGCTAGAAGCACAAGACCACCGGGCCCAGAGTGATGGTCAAGCAGAGTGCATGCTGACTCCAGAGGATCAGTTTCCTGCTGATTCACTGTTACAATTTTTGATGAATTTTAGTCTTTCTAACTGCTCTTCAGTTCAGCGTTACTCTTGAATTTTGGGCTCACGTTCACTGTGTAGTATGGTCGGTGAATGAATCACTAAACATGCAGTCTTCCCCTGAACTGAATCACAGCTGCAGCAGCACCATTGAGTCTTCACACTCTCTCTTTATACTAGCCAGTATAATACTTTATATATATGTTTATCTGGGATGTCTGTTGAAATTACAGGGATGTGGGCTTTGTAAGCGTAACCACATGAGAAAATAGGCCATTGATCATCTTGCACCACTGATTATTTTGCACTAGCTCCCAGTTAGACTAGCCATACACTCAAAGAAAAGAATGGCCTCCATGTGAGTGTGTCCCTGCAAAAGGATGACTTGAATCACTCACTCAGTGTGTTTCCCTGAATGTTTGTTTCCAACTGAGAGAGAACTAAACTGTACTGAGAAATGAATGGATTGTTTCTGGAAGCAATTGTGTTCAGTTTATTCACCCAACAGATGTGTTCTTTTAAAGCTCACCAGTGACACAACACTAATGCCTACAACTGTTAAGGTAACAGGAGAGAAAGTCATTTGTGTCTAAACAATTGTCAAAAAAAGAGCCATACAAATATTGCCTGAATTAGATTACAAGTTGTAGAGGAAATACCATGAGCAGGAAGAGTTTGCACGCAAAATTACGGTCGGATTTATGAAATGTGCACACCAGCCTATTTTGTTCTTACTGCTGTGCGTATGTTAGTAAATCAGACTCATTCGGAACCAACAGGTTTGTGCAATCGCCATGCAATTGGCATACTACCTGAATACTGACCCACCTCCATTTCTCTATATAAGGAAACACATTTACCTCCAGGTGAAGCAGAGAAAGTGGTTAAGATGTTGTAAGAGAGAAGCCTGCACTGCTAAAGCAAAAAGGAAGGAGAAAGTCAGACTGGAGAAAACTGAATAATAGTATCCAGCAATGATAGAAGTTATTTTTAAGGAAAGATAAGATCATTTAAGACACAATAAGATGAGATAATGGATACTGGAATATGTTTAAATTAAAGTGGTTAAAGCGCACACCTTTCCATTTAGGATTTACATGCATTTTTTAAATTTTTTATTGTAATTCTGAGCATTTTGTGGCTTATGGCTTTTTGGAAAACCGCAAATAATGACCAAAAGGCAATAATAATAATAATAATAATAATAATTATTATTAGTAGCACTAGTAGTAGTAGTACTAGTAGTAGCAGTAGTCATTTTAAAGACTTGTGTTTAAATTTCCTAAGGCAGCCAGTCATTTGTTTGTACGCGTGGTCAGAGGGAATTTGTTCCTAAAGTATTAACAAATTCAGGTACAAAAATATTGATAAATCACGGATTTGTGCATGAAACGTTCGTACACACGATTTACGCACAGATGTGTTTGTACACACTGTGAGTAAATGAGGTCCACTGCTATTTCAGTACAACACTGTTGAACTTCAAGTTGTTATCCTTATGTTTTCCATCCCATACTACTTTGTCAGGAACAGAAGAGCAACTGGTATACCTGTTAACAGAGCAGCCAAATGTAGTCACGCTGTTTTAAAAAGGAAGTCATTCAATAATCGCAACCACATTCTGATGTCGTCCTGCACCTGCACACAGTTAAGTAGTCCTTTACACAGCAGCAGGACCCAGAAAAGAGGGTTACCTCAGTGAGAAACTGGATGCTTGCAGCCTTTCACCTGCAGCTCTTAATCTGATCGATCCGTTAGTGACAGATGGCAGGATAACGTAAGAAATATATATTATACTGTATATGTGGAGAAGGTTTAGGGTCAGTGGACAATCTGTTTTTCTGTGACTGCTTCACAATAAAAGCCAAGCTGTATTTTGCAGTTGAATGCTTTCAGTGTCAAGCAGAAGAAATAGGATGTTTTATTAGTATTAGCAGTGACTTACAAAGAGCAAACAGAAAATAGAGCAGCTGTTAATTATAAAACATTGTGTAGGATTACATGGTCGTATTATCTTCCTGGGATTCCCTTGTGCTTAGATGTGCAACCTGAGAGAGAGAGAAATGATTACTGAATGTAAATATATTAAATGATCTAGTTCATAAGAATACTGCCTATAAATATTACTTAAAGTGGAGCTGTTGTGCTTTTTCCTAATTTTTTGTCATATACATGCTCACATTAAATAAGATTTAAATAACAACATCAGCATATGTGTAAATAATCCCTGCGAGCCAAAAGCTCAGGCTTCATACTGCTGCACACACTCAGTTTCAGTCAGCTTCTCTTTTCTTGACTCTGTATGATGTCAGTGAGAGCAGATATTCCTAATATTGTCATCCTAGGCACACAGATGATTGCTATTCAAACCTTCTGTTTATGAGGGGCGGCTGATCAGAAGAAGGCTGGGGGGAGGAAAAAGGGTTAAAGAAAGTTTTAAAACTCAGGGCCTGCATCAAGGCCCAGAGTAGCATTGAATCATGCAAAGCTACTCCATGGGAATCCAAGAATAAAATATGGAGTTGAAAATGAGCATAGATCCCTTCAAGAATCATAACAAGCTCTGTTTGATTATAGTTTCTGCAATAATAAGTAATGTGATGTGTAATGATAAATGATAATTAGTATGATGTACTTTTTCAGCCTTCAAAGAAGGGCATTAGCAGAAAAAACTGACAACAGCAGTGGTTAATACACAATATTCATTGAAAATAATCAGTGCTGAAAAGAATCATTTGTTGCAGCATGACACTTTATCATTAAGAAACTGACAAACTGAACGTTCAATAGCGCAACTTCAAAATTTAGATTCAGGATGTACTCAGTTCATCAAATTAAATCAATCCCATTTTGCAAGTGAATCGACAGCAAAGAGTTAGCAACCTGAGGAGAAAATCTGTCCCAGCAGCAGCACTGAGTTGCGCAACAACTGGCTCATGAACTGTGAACACTCCCAGGCTCTGGGTTGTGTTTGCTATTGTGGCCCCCGATCCCATTGTCCCACCATTGTTAATGATAATGTCAGCGGTGATGGGTTTGTGAGGTGTGTGTGTGTGTGTGTGTGTGTGTGTTTGCAGAGCACTCCAGCTTCTGTGTGCGCTGTGTGTATCAGAGCCGCGTGCCTGAGACCAGAGGTGACCCAGTGGTGTCCCTGCTGGTCCGGAGCAGGGATAACACCCTCTGGAGGCGACGCTCATTAATCATCCCATTCAAACGCACAGAACGCAATCCATCCTCCCATCCACTCCTCCTCCTGCTCCTCCTTCCCTCGCCTCCTCTTCCTCCGCCGCTCTACAGCACCAACGCTCCATAATGGGGTCACTGCTCCCATTTAACAGAGACAGACAGAGGAGAGAGAAAAGGAAAAGGGGAAGGGATGGAGTAAGGAGGGGAGGAAGGGGGGTAGGAAAATGAACTGAGATTAAATAAAAAGTAACGAAGGGGGGAGGCAGAAATAATAAAAAGAGGGGGAGGGAGATGAGGGGAGAGAAGAAGGAAATAATTACAGAGGGAGGTGTTTGAAAGTAGGGGCGATTAAGAGAAGAGGGAGGGGTAATAGAGTTAGGGAGAATATGTAAAGATGGAAGAAAGGAGCGGGTAGGGGGGGTAAATGTGCTGGAACAACAGTAGAAGTATTTCCCTCTGATTGATGTTGTGCAAGAAAGAAGCAAAACATTGTGTTCTTTGGAAATGTGGAGAAGAATCTTTGGAATATGCCGCTGTGGGGACCCAGCACTAATTATGTGACTCTGTGTGTGTGATTCATTCCAGTGCTGGAGGACAAGCATGTGTACATAACCAGCACATGGAGAAGCACAAAAGCTGGCAGAGGCACATAGACACACACACACACACGCAAACACACGCTAGCGAGCGAGCGATGCCAGGGGACCTCGGTAGAACTAGGTTCCTCCTCCTGCTGCATTATTCTCTTTGGAATGTTGTTTTCATTTCCTGGTTCGACGCTGCGGTGCATCGCCCTGGGTTATCCAGCATCTCACACACACACACACACACACCACTTTCGAGAAAACAGTCTGACAGATGCCCTAAACAAAAAGAGAATCTAAAGGCCGCAAAAAATATCTGAGCCTGACAAAGTGTCGCTTTCGCTCCCTACGCGTGGCCTCAAAAGCAAGTTCATTCTGTTTTCTGATGGAAGGCGGCCTCCTGCAGATGTCCCTCTATGCTTAAAGCAAAAATTTGACAATTTGGGAAATTATTTAGTTTATTCCCTCTCTGACAGAGAGTGTGAGCAGGAAAGATCAATACCACTCCCCCTCTCTGTGCAGTAAATATGGAGCTACAAGTTGGCTTATATTGGCACAGAGACTGGAAACAGCAGGAAATAGCTATCCCCGCTCAGCCCACCAAAATCTGCCTAGCAGCAAGTCTAAAGCTCCGTAATTAACTGGTAATATTTCCTTTGTTTAATCATTTGTCTAATCCAGAGGCGGCGTGGTGGTTAGAGAGGGAGAGATGTGAAGCAGAGATACCACATGAGCTGAAAGGGACAGGTGTGTACATGCCGATGTTCCATTAATAACTGGATGTTATTGTGGTTCGGCCTGCTGATTTGGCCTGCTTATCAACACTGTGAGCAGTTGGTGCGGCTGTGACACACAGCTCATGGAGGCAATTAAGGTACTTTAAGAGCTTAGTGTGGCACTCAGTTGCCGCAGTTTGCATCAGAAACAGCACTATTTTTCACAGAGGTGTAGCTCAAATCTGAAGCACATTATTTAGGTTCATTAAGACTTACACTTGTTATCTCTGATGTGAAATGAACTGAGTATAAGGTAAAAAAAAAAAAAAAAAATGCCCACAGTGTAACTCACAGAATCCTGTTTAGATCCCTGTGGGCCAGGCTAGCTATTTCCGTCTGTTTCCAGTCTTTGTGCTAGGCAAAGCTAACATAATATGCAATGAGAGTGGGTATCCATCTTCTCATCGAACTCTTTGCCAGAAAGTGAATAAGCATATTTCCCAAAAGGTTTATTCTTTTGCAGCGGCCAAAGAAAAGATCATGGCTGTCTCTTGTAGTCGCAGTGATTTCTCCCAACTGAGTGCAGAGAGGTGTGGGCATTTGGTGTCGACACAGAAAGCTCTGTCTGCCAGAGACGAAGAAGCTAATTTATATAAGAATGGGATGGAGATTAAGACCTCTGAGAGTATTATGGATTTGGGGAATTAAGCATAATGGATTTCATGTAGGGCTTTCTTTTACGAGTCCGCCGTTGGAGAGAGGTACGCAGTCTTGAGAGCAGATCTGATTCATTCCACGGCTGAAGAACTGGCACATGCACGCAAAACACATGCACGCATACACACACATTTGTTATGCTTGTATTTATTTAAACAGCAGCTCCCTGGGATGAGCCATGGTTCCAAAACTGTCTGAACTAAAATGCCTTTTGTCATCCCCAAGTGTATATTTATGAAGATTTTACACTTCTATTTCACACTGCTCTGGTTTTTGAAACACGTATTGCAGAAAAATCATCAAAACCGCAAACAAACACAACGCACGACACAGCATGTGTTGTGTGAGACAAAGTGGAACCGTCAGAAATAAAATCAGGAGACATTTTTTTTGTAAAGAGCCTTAAAATGGTCTCCCTCCGTTACATTTTGAAGACTAACTGTTCAAAGTATGAAGGATGGATGCAAAAAGATAAAGACCTGTACAATGTAACGCTATCCAGCACAACTGCAACACAAAAATCTAAACTGTAAAATGAATTAACTGCAAGTTCTGGTCATGTACAAGTTTAACATTTAAGTATAACTGTTAAACATTAACTGCTTCTATTAATTATTACTTTCAGATGTATAAAAATTGCAGTAAGTATATATAATGCATACGGATGATTGTGTTTCTGTCACGCTTTATCTCACACACACTAAGGAGAGAACTTATGAATATTTTCTTTTTTCAGTTTTTTTTTCCTGACACTTTAACAATCCTTTTAACCTTGCATTTTTTTTGCCATATTCTGTTTACTATATCAAATCAAAGCTAACTTTATGACTCAAATTCTTTATCACTTTCTTGCTTTGATCATTTCTAGGTGATTTTAATCAACAAGGTGTTATCACCTGCAGAGCTGGGCGATTAATTCTGTAAGTTCTTCACAACCAGCAACTCCTTTCACATTACACGCAGTCATTTGATCCATTGTTAATATAAAAATATTGACTGGCGTGGCTTCAAAGATTTGTTTTTCTCTGTGATGGTTTGCTAACTAATGCTTGGTGAGAGCTTCATAACTCTTGCAGATGTCAATATTTGCCACTGATTCACTTGTTACTACATTATGATGGATAGGTGGATGAAACAGCAGCAGTCTAAACAATGTCCTTATTTCACAACCATCAGTCTATCCAGGGTGTGTGAGTCTGTGTTTGCATTTCAAACATTGAGACAAAAGCAGTGTTTGATATTAAACTATTGCATTTGGGACATCACAACATCTCTCTCTAACTATATTTCCTGTCAGTCTCTCTGTTGTAATCCCATTTTAAAAAACTGGACTTAAGCCTAAATGAATAAAAGTGAGTCTGGTTTCAATTGAAATTTAAGGCATCACTTTGATGAAAATATTATAACTTTCACCAAAGTTAATATTATAGAATTAGATATTATAGAAAAACACTACCATTCATTGCAATACTATAGTTTGTTTTTTTTTTAAACTTATGTCCATAGTAATTGAGCTGTTTTCACACATGCACTGCAGCCCTGAACATTTGCAGACATTATCTGGCAGAGCTGTATGTGAGAAATAATTGTTCAAATCAGTTGGGTTGGATATTTAAAGGGGACCTACAATGCTCTTCTTTATTTTCTGTCATATACACAATCACCACCCACTTCTTTAGGTACACCTGTTCGGCCAATCACATGACAGCAACTCAAAAAATTTAAGCATGTAGGCATGGTCAAGACGACCTCCTGAAGTTCAAACTGAGCACCAGAATGAGGAAGAAAGGTGATTTAAGTGACTATGAACATGGCATGGTTGTTGGTGCCAGACAGGCTGGTCTGAGTGTTTCAGAAACTGCTGATCTGCTGGGATTTTCCTACACAACCGTCTCTGGGGTTTACAGAAAAAATATGTGGCAGGTGTCTGGGCAAAAATGCTTTGTTGATGCCAGAGGTCAGAGAAGAATGGCCAGACTGCTCCAAGCTGATAGGAAGACAACAGTAACTCAAATAACCACTACTTACAACCAAGGTATGCAAACGAGCATCTCTGAACAACACAACATGTCAAACTTTGAAGCAGATGGGCTACAGCAGCAGAAGAACACACTGGGTGCCACTCCTGTCAGCTAAGAAAAGGAAACTGTGGCTACAACTCACACAGGCTCACCAAAATTGGACAATAGAAGATTGGAAAACAACGTGAAAACATGGATCCACCCTGCCATGTATCAACAGTTCAAACAGTTCAGGCTGGTGGCGATGTAATGATCTGGGGGATATTTTCTTGGTACCAGGGCCCCTTAGTACCAACTAAGCATCGTTTAAGTTTTTAGATGTGCCATGTCAAAAAGCTCAAAACATCTCAAACTGGTTTCTTGAACATGACAATGAGTTCACTGTACTCAAATGGCCTCCACAGTCACCACAGACAGTAGATCTCAATCCAATAGAGCACATTTGGGATGTGGTGGAACGGGAGATTCACATCATGGATCTGCAGCAACTGTGTGATGCTGTCATGTCAATATGGACCAAAGTCTCTGAGGACGAATAATGAATCTAGGCTACGAAGAATTAAAGACGTTCTGAAGACAAAAGTGGGTCCAACCTTGTATTAGTAAGGTGTACCTAATGAAGTGTATCTCAGGTACACAGCTTGAAATGTGAGCATGGAAGCCCCACCCACATGCTGTTCAAACCCTCTGTTTGCAAAGGGTAGCGAATGAGAAGAAAGATGGCTTAAAGGAAGGGTAGCCTTAAAGGAGGAATAGCTAAAGCGGCTTGTTCCAGACAGAGGTTGAACTGAGGGGCACCAAGAGCCCAGTATAAGATAAATACCAATTTTTTTGAACTGTAGCTCATGCATAGCTATTTTAGTATAGCCCAGTATTAAAATTATAGAGCTAGAAATGAGCATAGAAGATGCTCTTTAACGGTCTTCATCCAGAAATTTTCCAATTGTCCAATTAAGACCATGTGGGAATAGCACAGCTAGCTGTCTAGAGAGCAGGCAGACGAGTGGGTGTCATGTGTCCTGCCTCCTGAAAGCTCTATCCAAGTGGAACTCATCGCTGAAACCATCAGCGAGAGAGAGCAGGTCTAACTCAAAAATCTCTGCTGTGCTACATGTGATAAATGGCAACTTCGGACAATGTCCCAATCTGATTCACCCAACACTGTTGAGGGTTCATGTGTGAAAACAGCTTTGAAGGCGTCACTGTATCATTTGACCAAGGATTTTTCTTTAACCAATCGGGAAATCAAAGTGTGTGAACTTTGTGTTGTGGCTGGCTGGATTTAGATGTTTGATGCCATAACTGCAGTGATGAAAAAGTAAAGCGATGGTCCAGAACTCCCCTCTGTGCACAGGGCCCATAAATCACTGTTACGGCCCTGCACACAGACATATAAACACAATCGCACTCCCAGTTTTAGAGCCTCACTTGGAGAGAGAGAAGACATTCTGGGTTATCTCTGTGAACGGGTGCCTTCCCCTGGCTCCCACTCCACTCGCCTTTCCCGCCAGATAAACATGTTGTTCCAAACACTGGTTCAACACACGGCAACGGGCGGAGATTAACACCGACTTAAGTTTATCATAAATGAAGTGCAAAGTCGACAGTTGTGTGGCCCACTGCCTCTCAATACTAAAAACCACCAGCTGGGGTATTTAGGAGGTGATGGGAGCTGTGCTATAGCAGCCACCAGGCATTCCAGTGCTGAGGTAGGCTCTAATCCTCTGCTCCTGGCTTGTTCCTGACTGAGAAGGAAACAGCAGGGAGACACGTTCACAAATCAGAATTTATGGTGCCATCAACACTGTTTCAGAGAGAGACACTGATCCTCAGGCTTTGTAGTTTTTCTCCAAGTCGCAATCCAGCGAATAATTGGTATGTAGTCAATTTTTAAAAATGGAAAATTGGATTTAAAAAAATCAATAATGCCAATCTCCAAGTGAAAATCAGACTTCAAAAATACCATTTCGAGCATAATTACGTTTCTATTCGCTTTCTATTAGTGGCAGCGTTTTCAGAAAGTTGCAAGGAACCCGAGGCAAGCAGTGTCTTCTTGCAGCAGGAAACTCAAATCCTTGTGGATGTGTGGGCTCTTAAAATCCGGGTGCAAATCTGTTCAATGATACCTACTTCCCTTAAAATAGTTTTCTGTGAAGATCACCCATATTCTTCTTCTTCTGTCTGTTTTTCCATCTCTCACACACAAAAACCTTAAAACTCACACAACGAGGATATAAAACCCTGCGCACACATACACACTCTCTTCAGCACAAGGCCTGTAAAGTCTGTGTGATGTTTTCAACGTCAACCGGGCCGGTCCCTGCCATCTTAGTGTCTCCACACCGGCTTAGTGCAACAGCAGAATGACACAGTAACAGACACATATCAGCTTACTATAATAACACCTAGCCACCACGCCGAGTAATCCGCCATTTTGCTTCACAGCCCTGTAAATAAGTATTGTCATTGTACACTAGAAGCCACAGAAATCTTCATCTTTTAACTGTTTGGCAGACATGCAATTGAGCTCCAGGTCTTTGCAGAGATCATGTGGGTGGCGTCGCGTGCCAGAGAGCAGACACAAAGCAAAGGCGGCCAGAAATGCGTGCCCCCGTAATGGACAGATACAATATCTGAGTCTGTTCCACACATCTACTCTAAGTTCCTTTTTTCTCCCTCTGTCTCACTACCTACTGTAACTCTCCTCTCGCACACAAATGAACAAGTCCTCCAGCAGCCTTAAGCCTGGAAACACCCGCTCGCTGATCTTTCTCCCCTTCTTTTCATCTTCTCCCATCCACCCTCAAATCTCCCTGTCTTCTTTAGTCCCTACCTTCTCATCATCCTCTTTCTTCCAGCATCCTCCTTACCCTCCCCTCACTATCCCCCCCCCCCCCCCCCCCCCCCCCTCTCCCCCCCCCCCCTTTTC
>VUQI01060132.1:21575-31935 GCA_015106735.1 Paratilapia polleni | reverse complement strand
TAACAAAAAATAATTTTTTTTTTTTTTTTTTTTTTTTTAAATATGCAGGCGCTGAATGCACAGATTATGTAAATACTGTCATTACAGGGTCATCAAAACATTAAAGTGCTTACATTTACTGAATGACGGTGCCCAGGCTGGATATATCCTCAATATTCAACTTGTACCACCAACCAGTGGTCTCATAAAAACGTTCACCTCATGTGCTACAGCAGGTTATAGGAAAATTTTAGTTTTGAATAGAGACCACTCAGAGTTTTATATAAGTGCTTATTCATAAAACTCATCGGCAGCTTTCATGTGACGAGCATGTGAGAGTATCACAGCACTTTGTTTTTAACAGGATGTGATGCAACTCTCCCCTGTGCTATAATCCAATAGGTATGCCTGCAAATCCATTTTCTCATTGCCAGCTATCGATTGTGGGTCTTAAAACAAACTCAAATATTCACTTTGCCGAGCTCTGAAAAGCCTAAAGCAGATTATGCACGAAGGGAATCACTTACATCACGTTGTATTGTCTACAGAACTCATCTGTTCCATATCTTTAGCAATGACATTGGCAATGAAAGCTGATATTCTCTCTGTCACACTTCCAGGGAGCTCGCACAAATGTTGTCATGCTAATTCGGTTAGGCTATCTCCCTGGCTTGCAGAAATAGATGGATGCTTTCCGAGATGATTCAGCATTGCTGTTGTGGGAGCCATGATACGGCTACCTCCCCATGCCTCACACTGAACAACCGGATGCTCCTTCACTTTATTGAAGTTAGCCCACTGTGGGCTTTTGTGTGGCTTTCATAATGGCGTAATTGCAACTGGAGGGTGAACAGAAACTATGCTGCAGTTTTCACTCACTTCAAACATATTAAAAGTCAGTTGAAAAGCATCCTCTGCATTATTGTGACGCATCTGGTCTCTAATGCAGCATGAATGAGCAAAGTGACATTTTAAAGAAACACTGCATGACCAACGTGTCAGTTTGTTTTTGCTGTTTCATAACTTTCATAATGACAGTCTTGCATCTGGTGGAAATTCTTGAAGCATTTTATTGTTTTCTTTCAGGCAGATCCCAAGGGCTTTATCCCCTTCTCTTTTCAAAGCATCTGTCCAACACATCCAACACTGTTTACAATTTATACGCCTGGTCACCTAGTGTGTGATTTGCTGTCAACTTGTCAATCACAACTTGTGTTGTGACAGAAAATTATAGACCCTCAGTTAGCCCAGCAGGTGCGAGGAAAATACGAGCGCATGACACCATTATGCATATTTTGTGAACACAATGGCTTGGAGTAAGTCACGTACACTAAGTTAACAATGAAATGTGGCACACTGACCAAACCAGCATTCATTGCTTTAATCCAGCCTGGATGATATATTGGAAACCCTCTTTTGTCAGAAAATATATTCAGCCTGACTTAAATAAAGGAGTCCTTTTTTTGACTGAAATTGTCCTGCTTTAACCGCAAAAGAGTATATTTGCTCTTGTGGGTTTTTATCATTATGACGAGAGCAAAGATCAAGCAATAATTGTCCAAAGTTTATTTGAGAGCTATAAAAAATTCACATCAGGGGAGAAATTCAGAATGTTTTCAGTGAGCCGTGTGTCTTCTAATTGATCGCTTTGCCCAAACATCCTGTCAGTCATTAGAATTGCTCCAGTTAGTTCACAGAAATAGAGTCAATATAAGCAGGTTTTGGAAGTTCTGGTGCAGGGATTCTGCTGTAGTCTCTGGTGACGAGACGCCCCTGAGCTTCAGCTTGCCAAGCCTTCTCCATACTGATGAATGTGTTTCATTGTCTTTTGAATAATACACAGAGTGAACATGAAAAGAGTGAAGAAGATTCTGCAGCATATGCAAAATTGTGTTTATTCTGAAAAATGTGTATATTCCAAATGTGTCTTTATGGCTACAGTGGTAGAATGTGAGCTGTTATACATATAAGGCCAAAGAATTATGCCAAATGACGCAAGACAACTCATAACTCACAGATACCCTCCACTTACACTTTTATATTTCATCAGTTTGAGGTACTAAGTGCACTCACAGAGATTTTTTTTTATTGTTTTTTGAAGTGTTGTAATTTACTTTCATGGTGTACTTGTGCTCCCTTCATAGACTTCTACCTCAGATAGTGATTTCCTATATTTCCCCGAGCGACTTCAACAACCCCTTGAGAAGGGGCATGAACTTCTTCTATCCAGCTGTTTGTGTTTCATGTAGGTGCAGAGAGAGCAGCAGTAATAGCATAGAGCAAAGAGCAAGAGTTTCTGGACCATTGAGGCTACTGTCGGTGAAGAAATTGGCATCTCTGCCTCTGTGTGATTGCTAAACATCAGCGCAACATGGTGAGTCTAAAAAGAAGCCTTTGATCTTTCACTCTGAGGGAAAACAAACACTGTCTTTTAATGCTGCCGTATTAGATATTAGATTTTGAAATGTGCTGCAAACTGCTATTATGTGGACATGACAGTCTGATTTGCTACTTGCAGAAAAATAAAATCCTACACAAAAAATGCACCAAGTAATGCAGGTTGTTCCATCAGTTCTTCCAACTGCACACCCTAGAAGAAGAATCTACTCGTCGCAGCTGATAAAGATAGTTATGGCCGTTTATTCGCTCTCCATATGTGAACATATTATGGAAAGATTTCCACTGCACGGTCAAAGCGTTCAAAAATATTAATAATTAAGATGTACCAACTGCATTTTTCTTGATCTTTCCATTTTCTGATTTTTCTCTAAGTGGGACCTGCTGATAACGATTTCTGCCGATTCCGATTTTCTGACAGTATATACACAGAAAAATCAACTTCTCTTCAATGCAAAATATTCTTTTCATAATAAAAGAGATTATTAAACTTAAATAATTTCCCCCAAACTGCAATAAGTTACAGGATCTTCTGTCACTTAAGCAACTAAAAATGCTCTGCTACTGGAAAGAGGTAAAAAATAATTAACTGAAAATGAGTTGCTCTACACCCACCTTTGCCTGACATATTTTACCAAACAAAAACAAGTCCAAAAGATTTATATGTCAGGTACATTATTTTCCAGTGTGTTTATAACTTCACCAGACAACAGGACATCGACTCTTTTTTCTTTTTCACTCTTCTCCATAATTTTTCTCATAACTGCTTTGATCCTTTGCTCATACCGAGGCTGCTGGCTTGTGGCTGGCTCTGAGCTCTGGATAGTTTTAGCTTTAGCACCTTTCCCTTTGTTAGTTTCTTGAAAATGCCCATGTTCAACTGGGTGAGGATGATTTAAGTGTCTGACTAGGTTTGTTGTTACGAACGATTTCCCGGTGGTCCCCTCGAGGTTTACTTTGCGTCTTCACTCCCAATGAGAAGCTTCCATGCTAACGTCATGTTAGCGTGTCGCTGTGCACGTGTTGCATGTGCATGAAAGGGACCGGTCGGCGCATCTCTAATTAATTATTAAAATACCTTCTTTTGTTCTTTTGAAAACTTAGTGACAAAAGACATTTAACTTTTTACCACATTAAGTAAATATCAATCAAACCTTATCAAGTAATCAAATACTATTAAGTAACACTGCAAAAATAAGTATGATACTAATTATCTCATGGCATATTATCAACCTACGCATAATTTAATACAAGTGGCTGTTAACACTATATTAATCTTGCCATACTAGTAGGTCAAATCCACCTTTATTTTATAAGAAATTCCACCTTGCATTGAACCTGCATGAATGGCATTTAATACTAAATCAGAGTACTTAGACAGACAGTCAATGAGACCAAAGTCTTTTGTCTTCTGTACTGAAGCAGAAATTATATCTTTTCAGAACACTGGTTCTAATAATTACAGAGACTCACTTTTATCACTTTTATTCTTAAAATGCTCTTGTTGTGCAATTTTATCTGAAATAAAGGTTTCTATTACAAGAAAATATAACTTGTTTTGGCTTCATAAACAATTTGACTGCTTGTTCTTATGCTGAGAATATTCTATATTGACTATTCCTGTTATTGGTTTACTTTAACCATGTGTTCAGTTATGTCAGTCTATTACGGTAAAACACTTTAAAATGCTCTAAATATGAAGCTAAAGCTACACAGTTAGCCTCCCAATAAGCCTGGAAGCAGCTAGCATAGCTCTGTCCAAAGATAAGCAAATCCACCTACAGCCACCCCTAAATCTCTCTAACACTTTACATCTTGTTTCTTTAATCCATTCAGAAGCAAAGTGTAAAAGCAACAAATGGCCATTTTACAGTTGTTATCGCCAGACAGAGACAGACTAGCTGTTTGTTTTTATATAAGTGAAACATGGCCATGGGCAAGTTTCTTCATTACAGCTGGCAATGACAGGAAAGTGCCGCTCTGTTGCACAACACGTTCTTTGCATTTACTGAGGAAGACATATGTGTTTCTGAACCACACATATATTGTTTCTGGCATCCACTCAGATATTGAGTCACCTAACTCGAGTTTCTTTGGTTTAAGGTTCATCTGCTGTTGCGCTGCTATTAATTTTCTAGTTAAGAAAACATACGCACCATAGCAATTTTAATTTTCTCCTTGGTGTCAGGCCAATGTTGTTGTTGTTTTTTGTTTTAAATTACACTGACATCAGCAGGGTATTTTCATATCGGTATATATAAGTGGGTGTAACTGTATAATCCTGCTCTTGATGGTGACAATGACTCTAAGCTATACATGCTGCTGTTTTATGATTAACAAAACGGACTGCTTTTTACTGCAGCTGTGAGCTAAACCCCGTTTCCATCTGCGTTACCCTTTGATTTTTCCTGCGCAAACTCTGGCTCCAAAAGCACACGCCAGCGCCCAGAAATCCCTCGTCCCGAGCTTCAAACAGGCCAGCAGTAAGTCAACAGGTGATATCATTGTCACATTATTTTATGCGGTCTATGTGCAGCCTTAATGTGGCTTTGTCTGAGTAATAACAACCCTGGTAAATGAATGTATTCAATTACTGTGGCACAGATTTGAAGGACTACAATGGTGATACTGCTGAGCTTTATGAATACAGCCCACTGCATGCTTCCCATTTGGTCAATGCTTTAATGCTCTTGGACATCAGAGGTGTATAACAGCACAAAAAACATAATACACTTCTACATGGCTCCTCCAGCTCCATGAACCACTGTCGTCCCTTCCCCGAGCAAAGACTTAGAAACAGCCTCTGAACTGCCAGCCTCACCCACACTACCTAGGATCAGGAATTTTGCATGGAGCAAAGAAAAACGGAAATTCACAATGACATTCAGGCTAATCTACTCCCACCTTACCTCATTCTACTCGGGCTGTCTAAGAAAAGCCTAGTACACTAAATTTGCTGAAGTGAGAGGAGGCAGGATGAAAAAATGTAACACCTCGGGTTCTGTCCTTATTGGTGCACTGTGTATAGCAACCAGTCACATAAAGCTGCCGTCAAATGTGCGAGGTAAGCTCTCACAAAAAGCTGGATTTACCACATAACAGTAGTTTATACAGTCTATTTACTGAAAGGTGCTTTAATTACAAGCATTCGCAAAAACTTGAGAGGTTCAGCTTTCTCCAGTTTAGCTCCTGATTTATTAAGACCACTTATGCAAATCAAGTCAATTGCAATTTTCCAATTAGAATACCTGAGGCGCAACCACAGTCCCACATGCCACAGCAGAGCCCACAAAACAACAGACGCTACAGATGACAGAGAAAACTGCAGCTGTGCCAGAGGCCAGGAGACCAGGGGCTGCCAGAAGTTTTTAAATGTGGCCATGGCTTGATCCAAGATTTCAGCTTGTTTTGTTTATTTCATCAAGCTGTGATAATATAATGTGTCTTGGCAATCTATTAGTTCTTTTAATCTCATCGGCTGACATTTGAAATAAATATGCTCTGTATAATTATGCACATTTTTGTTTAGCAAATCAACGGGGGTGATCCAATTCAATAATCTCTATTTTTCCACCCAGCAACTGTCACTCAGCAAAATGCATGTTATTTGGCCTAAATTAGCTGAAAGCCTCATACCAGGTATCTGACTCATTTGCACACACAGAGGTTAGCAGACCAGAATTGTGTTTTCAAGCATCCACCTGCAGTGACACCACCACAACCATTCAGTAAATACAGTTAGTAATGTAGTAATTTACGGGTTTACACTAACCTGTACCAGTCCGGTGAGGTGTTCGAGCACGCCCTCCATAGGAAGCTGTAGGAGGTGATTGTTTCTTAGGTTGAGGCGAGCCAGATTAACTCTGGAGAATACACCAAGAGGGAGACTCCGCAGCAAGTTGGCATTAAGGAACAACAATTGGAGGGACGGCATAGAGTCAAAAGTGCCAGGATCAACTTCACGGATCTCGTTGTATTCAAAATAAAGATACCTATAAGAGAGAAGAGGGCAATGTCACAGGGATTACAAGTAAAGAGTCTATGGGTATGTCATATTTAAAACTCTAGTTGTATCTCGTTATTTTGTGATACAGTATATTGTTTGAAATGCAAAGAATAAGGTCACTACTTTTCCTTTTTTAACTCTATAAATTACTTGTTCCTTTTATGCATTTTCATACATTTCATTTCAAGTATGCTCTGCACCCCTGCATGACAAACACGTAAATGAATATTCATATCACAAAGTCATACCAGAAATTGGATTTCATCTTCTCATTCCCTGTTTGCAGCCTATAAACTGATCACTATCAAATAGAATTGTATAATTTTGCACTGATGACTACTTACACTGGACTTTGCATGTGTAATTATCTTGTTAGAACAAATTAAAGAAACTTTCTTAAATAACAAAATGTGTGTGACAGCTGAAGACTTTTCTGTGCATGCCAGTCATCCAATACACTTCCACTGCTAAAATGAGTGATAGATCCAGTTTAAATGACTTGTGCAGCTCTCTCACCATTAAGTCGCTAACAAAGGCTAACGAGAGGTTAAGAGGTAGACATTTTGAAAAGTCCAGAGAGCATTTTTATTATTGATTAATAGTCAGTTAAATGGGTGTGCAGATTTTTCCTGAAGCCTGTCTTTAAATATGGAAATAGTGGAGCTGAAAACTAAAAGGCTAAAAGATGCTCTGGATATGAAAGCTTTTCATCCTTTAGATATCAGAGCATGCATCTTGATCTGTTGTCCTGATCAGCGTTTAATGACTGACTTTTGATATAGGTTATTAACCGAGGAATTATCTTATTCTGACGATGATACACATATGCATCACTCTGACAACGTGTTTTTATTTTAAGCTTTTCTCCAAAATAACCAAATTCCTGGCATCATCCAGACGTCTCACCGCCTCATCAACACCTCTGTATGCAAATACAAAAAACCATCAATTTTCACGTTGTCACTCACACCCAAACTAAAGCATGGCATCAGGCAGCGTGACTAACAAATGACACTTCTGGAAGAGAATGGGCACCTTTCATTTCAATCAAACTCCAGCATAATGGTAATCACAATGTTCTGCTCTGTGCCATGCCAGTATTACAGTGAAATTAATTTCCACATACTTATAAACAAATCTCTAAATACCTAAGCTGGCATGTGGTTTTAATTAATATGTAAGTCTGAGGTGAACAGAAGTAAATACTGTGAGTGATCCAAAAGGATCTTACCTTAGATTCTGCAGTCCTAGAAACATGTGGGGGCTAAGTCTCTCCAGATTGTTTCCGTTCAGGTAGAGGCTCCTCAGGCTCGTCAGGCTGGAAAATGCACCCTCCTGAAGGTATGAGATGCGGTTGTTCCCCAGGTGAAGCAGGTCGAGGCTGGAGAAATTCCAGAAGTCTGTGCGATAGATTCTCTGGATTAAATTTCCACTCAGGTAGAGCTTGCGGCCGTTGAGAGGCCGAGGTGTGAGCTGGGACACATTGAGGAAGCCATTCTCTTTGCAGTTGACGGTGAGACCCAGGTCTGTGATGTGCAGGTTGCAAGTGCAGCCCAGGGGACAGATGATGGGTATGGGGGGTCTCGTTTGGTAACCAGCCACTGGAGGATTCTGGTTGGGCATCAGACTGCGTGGTGTGGGGGACGTTCTGGAGGGTCGAGGCCTTTTAGTCGGCCTTGGGTGCCTGTCCCTGTCTTTACGCTCAGAAGAAGAGGATGATGAAGTGGAAGAAGTATGAGTGTTCTGGCGGGAGCCGTGCACCATGGAGGAGGGTTTCGTTGGCCTGACTCGCCCAGGATGGTGTTTAGAGTTAGGGGGCAAATGCTGTGGTTGTGATCCTGCTGATGGACCACTCCCCGCTGCTTGCAGCTCTTTATCTGGTAGGTCAGCACACAGCTCTTTGCGGGGGATTTCCCTCAGGTCTTTACCATGAAGGTGGAAGGGATACTCGCATGTAACATCCCCGACTACCGCCGTGTAGGGGATCTGACCCAACCACTGCTGTAGCTGCACTGCCTCACAGCCACAGTTCCACGGATTCTCCTCCAGCTGTATCTCCATCAGGGAGCGGCCAACGTACTCGAGGGTTCCAGCATATGCCAGGCTCTTCAGACGGTTTCCCCGCAGGTCCAGATGAGTCAGAGACACAGATCTGGTGCAGGAGGAGGAGGGAAATAGTTTGCTAGTTTAGATGAAAGGACACCGTTATAGTAAAATAAAATTCACACATTCTATCGCAGAGAAGCCTGCCTTTTATCTGATGATTAATTCGTCTCTTATGATATGAAATAGTATGCCACAGGAACATTAATTCAGCAGTACAGAGTGACTAATTGTGTCCGACACTGATATTTCTACAGATCAGTCCCGGCATAATTCAAAAGCTCTGCAGTAAAATAATCAGAATCCAACCTGAACAGATGAGGAGGCAAGACGGGGATGAGGTTGTCATTCAGGATGAGAACACGGAGCTTGTAGAGGAACCTCAGAGCACCGCTGTCAATTCGTTTGATCACGTTGTAGTCGGCCTGCAGGTAGGAAAGAGAAAATGTGATTAATGTGTAATTGCTGAAATTGGAAAATAAAGTGAACTGAGAGCTCTCCATTTGAAAAATGAACAGAGATGTTGAGGAGATTCTTTCACCCAGGCCACCTGCAAGCCATTGACTATTTCTGCCACAGCTATCTATCGTAATCCCGGACAAATTTGTCAATAATTCAGTCAATTGTGGATAATCAACATGGATTAACTCCTCAGGCCTACCTGGAGGTATTCCAGAGCCTCTAAGCCAGCGAAGGTGTCATTTCTGAAGACCTCCAGCTTGTTCTCATGGAGGTACAGACGTCTCAGTTTGGCGAGCCCATGGAAGGCTCCCACTCGGATGTCCTGGAGAGCATTGTTGCCAAGGTTTATCGACACTGCGTTGCCAAGGTGCTGAAACCCGTTGCTATAGAGACGCCTTAGAGAGTTCCTCTGGAGGTTGAGTTTGAAAGGGCGGACCCATGACTGTGACACCTGAATGATTAATTAGAGGTCTGATTAGTTATCTTATTAATTACATGAATTTAGCAGTTAGAAACAGCCCTAAGCCACATTAGAGACAGGATATTAGACTGGGAGATACGGCGCTTTAATAAGATAACTGACAGCGCAGCAAAGTGAAGTGCAGTTCCACGTGCATGGCCAGACATATGAAGAAGAAGTAGCGATACCTGGCTGGCATTTGTGAAGCCCCGCCCATCGCAGTGCACGTGCAGCACACCTTCTTTGACCTCGCACGTGCACGGCTCGAAGCACGGCTCGTCCACTTCTTCCTCGGAGTTGTCCACCAGAGGGGTGTGTGTGGAGGTGGGGGTAGGGGTGGGAGTGTGCGACGCCTGGGAGAGACGCACACACCCCAGGGCCACCGCCAGAGTGACCCACTGCATCCTCCTGCTTCTCCCTCTCAGCTCAACAGCCTGGGGCTACAGCCCGGCATCAGGCCTTCACCGCACTGCACGGTGAGGCAAACACACACACGCGCACAATCACACAAACACATTGTTAAAAGAAGGCAAACAGCCAGGGAGGCAGCAGCAAAAGTCAGTTCAGGATGAATCAGATGGATGATACATCAGAGGCATACTAAAGTAGTCAGAAAATAAATGTTAAATCACACAGACTGTAGTGCCATGAGGACAGAATAACATTATACTGGAATGATGTTGTATAGGTAGGCCACAGTATGCCATGATATGAACCATGAACCATGTATACATGTGTTTGTATTGTATTCATCACAGGAAAACAAGGCTTAGAGGGTTTACAAAACCATGACAAATTGATTTAAAAGCAACAAGCTTAACAATCTCTCAGCTGCTACAGTGTTGCTTTTGAGTTAAAAATTCAAATGTTGACATTGAAAATGCAAAACACAGGCACACACGTGGGCTAGTTCACCTGTGAATCACATTTTATCCTTTGCAGAGTGGCTTTTT
>VUQI01060131.1:0-35136 GCA_015106735.1 Paratilapia polleni | reverse complement strand
TTCAGTTTTTTTTTTTTTTTTTTTTTTTTTGAAGGGTTATATTGTGTCTTTTAGATCTACTGCAGCACCGTGATATCAAAATCTTTAAGTGACTTACACATTTTTTTTTTATAACAACTTCATAATAAACAATTAATGCACTTATATTCATTGTGATCTTTAATTTGTCACAACTACTGATAAATCAGTTCTAAAAAATTTACAAGAGATTAGCAAATAATAAGTAAAGGCGTTAGATTATTTATTTATACATTTACCCGCAGTACAGAAAATGCCAAGATAATGGGTTTTGTCATGACAACAGCTATGTTACTATAAATGGTTTGTTGTATGTTTAGATTTCAGGTGTTCATTAAAATATGAAATTATTTATTATTTTTCTTATTTTCAGTAGTTACCAAGGTTACAAAGAAAGGAACATGTGAGGATAACATGATAAATATATAAGTAAGAAACATTTCTTAAAGGTTCTACTCCTATGTTGGAGTGTTTTTCCAGTATTAACCAGCTGCAGTTAGTCTGTTTTTGGTTGTGAATCTGCACACTTACCACTGTCTTATTGGATTTTCTGCTGATTAACTCTTAATCAGATGGTAATGCCACCACACCAATAATTATTACAATTATAGCTTTCACTAAGAAAACATTGTTAGGTCATGAATGACGCAAAGCAGATGGCTGAAGTATATAAATAAGACTCAACAATGTGCAGAATGTTTTATTAATATTCACATCCATATGCTATATTATTAGCTAACAGATAACAGACACTGATAAAATTACATGCAGTATGTTTGTGGCCAGCTACTGAAAGATCCATCACTCTCAGTTGACTCATTTCCTCTGTGACTGAAACAGCTTAATTTTCCTACAGGTCATTAATTATTCCAGCTTTTAGACAATGGCCTCTATGTAAATCAGTGCTATTAGATCTAACTGTATAGAGTGTCAGTATGCAGATTCAGAAATATCAAGGAAGCAGTCATTAGAGACTCTTACATTAGCACCATATAGTGTGTTCACAAGCAGAATTATTATCTAAATGATGTTTCAGCTGGGTTTTGGGATAGAGTACTGAGGACAGATTAAGATGTTTTTAGACTGAACTGCCTGAGAAATTCCAAATTGTTGCTCCTCCTGCATGTTGAAAAGTTTGATAAGCCATTATGGAATCATGTTACCACGAATGCAATCTCAAAAATGTTCCATATTTATAAATAAAACTATTTTCATATAGAGATTTTTTATGTTTGACATTTTTAATGGAATTCAATGGTCCTCACAGCATGAATCAAGACTACTATAAAAGGGGAGAAAAAATTCAAGTACAGCAAGAAATGAACATCAGTAACTCATTAGTTCAACAGGTTTCTCCAATAAGATGTATAAGAAAGGACTGAGTTAAAGGAACAGAAGAAAACACTCACAATGGAGTGCAGGATGTGGTATGTTGAGGAAGAAGGTGACTTTGTGACAGCCCTGTGCTGGGGTGGTGCTTGGCCGGATGATCAGGGACAGGCTGACCTCCCACACAGAATTAGTCATCACTTTACACCACTTATTTTTTTTTCCACAAAAGACTCTTATTCAACCTTCTAGCAACCTTCCTTCACATTGCTGTGCAGCCTTCTTGTCTCCCCCACACAGAGTCAGCAGGATCTAGACATCATCATTTATTGTTCAAATTCCCCCACGGATGCTGATCAAGAGGTGATTAAATATATTGAAGGCAATTTCCATCTTTTCTGAAACATATTAATCAAACTAAATCAAAGAAATACTCAGAATTAGACCATTTTAAACTTTATATAACAAGCTGTTTTCGACAAACTGAGCTGTTCTCTCTTGTAATTCTGCCCTCAAGAGAGCAGTAACCTTTGTTCTGAAGGTTCTGCTTTCCTCCTTGTATTGCAGACTTGATGCTTCATAGCAAAATTTAGAAACAGGAAACAACATACCTAGCTACATTTTGTTTTACACATGCCGTAAAGAAAATGTGCACAGAAATGTCCAAATTATGCAGAAACATCTTGTACACTGACAGCTTGCAGCTCTTCTTCCTGGGGCCCTACGTCTGAAATCGAAATTGCACATGCACTGTCACATCACACATCTATTATTATTGCAAAGCACACAAAAAGAAATCAGCAATTCCCATCATCCAAGCACTGACTTTTTCTCCTTCATATTTTTCTCTAAACAGTTTCTCAACCACCTACAGTGTCTTGGCAGATGTAAATACAGGCAAGGTAAACCAAATCAGTTTGTGGGGGTTTTTTTCCCGTTCTAATGTAATCCAATAAATGGCAGAGGGAGAAAAGAGAGAGAGAGAGAGAAATACAAAAACAGAGGCATGAAAGCAAACATTGGAGCACAGACCTGTATTGACTCAGTCTGGGTTTTATATACATGTCCTCTACTGCCCCACCTCCCCTTGCACACCCCCGTCACGTGCGGCATGTGTTAAAATCTACATCAAGGCTACACTGATGTGAAAAAAGAACACATTAAATCAAACTTGAAAAGCAAATCTCCTCCTCTTCTTTTTTATTTTTGTTGTGGTGCCATGAGTCATAAGCTTCTTTCTTCTTTTTTTTTTTTCTACCTATGCCTGATTTCCCTTTTGGACAGAAATGTCCAGGAATAAGAAGAAACAAATAAGCATTATGAAAAGATGAAAGAGGAATTTACTCAGTGAGAGACTAAATGTAAAGTTGCCTAACATGCAGTAAGGTGTTGGGGCTAGTGGAAAATAAAGAGAGGAATAGGCATCCGTGACTCAGCCTTTCCCTAGATAAGAGAAATAATGACTAAATACATCACAGGCGCTGACATGTTTTTTCCTCTTTTCAGGTAAACAGAAAAAAAACATTAACCCAGGTAGACGGTTCAGAGTTACTAAAAATGTGTTTTCAATCAACCTTTGTCTGCTGAATGACGAGTGGTTGTTGAGAGTGCATTAACCGATGACTTTTGAGTCACATCACTGCTCACTCACTGCAGACTACACAAACAAATGCTGGGCACCAATGGCAACCAGCTAACCATCCAGTCAGGTTATATCAGTATCACTGTGTGTGGTACGTGACCTCAGCACCTGTTGTCCGGGATAACTAAATCCTGTGGCCTATGCAGAGTCATAACACCCATAATAAATAACGTCATAAATTCTCTGTGGGACCAGACACTTGGTGTTGACACAAAACAAAGTGCAATGGCAAACACACTCAGGGCGGAAGGGATGCCAAGCAGGATGAAGGAGTGTGGAGTTAAATTCCCACCACGTCTGGAAATAATTGCACACACCAGCAACAAAAGGACACTGTTTCCTTGCACTCCGCCATGTACACATACTCATGTGCTACCATGCACAGTACAGCTTCTACTGTGAAAACTGTGTGACTTGAATTGCTCAAAAGAATGCAAATAAGATATGCAAACAGTGCCACTTAGTGGTCACTCAGCTCTTGGCATGGAAGAGAATGCATCTGAGGTAACAGGTCAGACTGACAGAGGTTTACCTGCCCCACACCTGTCTGTGACTGGCAGAGCTATGGATGAGAGGCTCATTAACTTTCAGTTTGACTCCCCCCCACAATTCTGCAGCCATGCGCACAATTAAGTCACCACAATATGCTTTCAAACAGTTACATCCAACTAGAGTTATAACTGTTTTGTATTTTTCATCATTTTTAATTAGTTTTCAATCTAGTTAGTGTATGTATATGAAACAACCATATAGAAAACAAACAGCTTTGCTTGTTTCATATAAGGTTGTTACTGTTGAAAATGTTTAGTTTTAGATTACTTTTTATTAGTTCAGGGTTAGTTTTAGTTTTTTATTATAAAGGAGGATTATAAAAGTTTTCTTTTTTTTTAGTTAACTGTTTTTTTCTCACCTAGTTTTCATTTGGTTTTGTGAATATCCAAATACTCATAAATTCACTTTTAAGTAGTTAATTTCTTTATAAAACACATATACAAGACATATACACCAATCAGGCCTAATATCATGACCATCTGTCTAATATTGTGTTGGTCCCCCTTTTGCTGACCATACACAACAAACTGCGATGCGTTGTTTATTTTGACAACTTTCCATCAGAACCAGCATTAACTTCTTCGGCAGTTTGAGCTACAGTAGCTCGTCTGTTGGATCAGACCACACGGGCCAGCCTTCGCTCCCCACGTGCTTCCTTGGACCACTTTTGATAGATACTGACCACTGCAGACCAGGAACACCCCACAAGAGCTGCAGTTTTGGAGATGCTCTGACCCAGTCGTCTAGCCATCACAATTTGACCCTTGTCAAACTCGCTCAAATCCTTACGCTCGCCCATTTTTCCTGCTTCTAAAACATCAACTTTGAGGACAAAATGTTCACTTGCTCCCTAATATATCCCACCCACTAACAGGTGCCATGATGAAGAGATAATCAGTGTTATTCACTTGATCTGTCAGTGGTCATAATGTTATGCCTGATCGGTGTATGTGGACTCATCCCAGTGGAATACTTAATCAAACTTAGAATCACACACATCACATGCTTAAAGAGTAATTAAAAAGGTAACTGTTGCAAAGTAAAATATACACTGTTTAAATGATCAAATCTCAAATTATATGTTTAGTACGTTAGGTTGATGGGCATAAAGGTGATATTATTGACATGGCTGCGGTTTGTGTCCTGTTTCACTAACGGCTTTCACTACCTGTTTGATTAAGTTTAGGAAAATAATATAGTTTGGGTTAAAGTACGATGAGATGGAAGTGAAACTGGTCTCATTACTGTCACGTCACAACACATGCAACACAGAACCAATGCTAAAGGACTCCTTGTGTGGATCTTTGCCACCTTTATATTTAAATATAAAGGCAGCAGGGTGGTGCAGTGGTTAGCACTGTTGCCTCACAGCAAGAAGGTCCTGGGTTCAAATTCATCGGCTGGCTGAATTCGAAGCATGGAGTCTGCATGCTTTCCCTGTGCCTGCGTGGGTTCTCTCTGGCTTCCTCCCACAATCCAGAGACATGCATGTTAGGTTATAATCAGTCAAATGACACAAATGACCAGTCAGTTCTAAATTGGTCATTTGTGTGAGTGTGTGAAAGTGAGCACGAGTGGTTGTCTGTCTCTCAGTGTTAGCCCTGTGATAGACTGGCGACCTGTCCAGGGTGTACCCTGCCTCTCGTCCTATGACAGCTGCGATAGGCTTAAGCACCCCCAGGACCCTGAATTGGATAAGCAGAAGAAAGAGGATGGATGGATGGTGCATATTTAAGTATACATTTTTTCCACCTCTTGTATCCATTATGCCAGATATTACTTTTTTAAACCCCTCCCCTTTTGCTGATATTTAAATCAGCAATTAATTTTTATGTAAAACATGACAGGTCTTTAGTCGGATTAAAAACCCTGAAACTTTACACGAGAGGAGAGGACAGATTATCATTCTTCCTTCTTTGCCTGTGACAGAACATGCCAGAATATAAATCGAACATCAGCTGAGAGAGAGAGCTCTGCTAGCCAATAATTTATTCCTGACTGCTGTGCATCACACACTGTACTGTGGCAAATACTGAGCTCTTAAAAAATGTACTAGTGGGTCACGTGATACATCCAGAGAAAGACGGATATGGCTGCATCTCACTGGCCTTTGCTGGTAAAGTGATACAAAGGTGGAAAGCAGAGTGAGGAGGTGATTGGAGAAGCCGGGTAGTTGTACACAATTAAAACTCTCAAAACATCACCTGTCACACTGTGCTGCCACCTGGGGAAGGTTCTTTGGACCAGCTGAGGCCATAGTGAGCTTCTGTCAATCAGTTTTTGCTATAGCGGCCAAACAGCAATAGGGGGCTTATTTATTTATTTATTGACAGACTCCACCATCAATAAATAATGAGGATGGAGAGCAGTCATGACTAGCACTGCACGCATCTAGGAACTCATACCACTCGGTTTTAAAAACAGATTCATAGCTTCAGAACGCCACTGCATTCAGGGGGTAAAAAAAAAAAAGACTCCTAACAAGAAGAAAGGTTTCATTTCTGATTTATTGTTTCACAATTTCACTAGAAAAGCAAGAAAACAAAACAAGGTCAGAGCACATCTCAACTGCTCATATATCATCAGAAAATGTGAAAAAAAGTGAAAAAAAAGACACACTGAGCATAAAAAAGTGCCATAATATGTCTGACCATTTTGGAAACAGAGCATAAAGGGAAGCTCATTTAAAGTGTCAGTTTACAGTGCTTCACCCAAGTGGATTGCATTTGACTAGAGCCACACACATTAACAGACACTTAATTCCTCACAACATGCTCAAGGTCATCTCATACTTTCTTTTGAACAATCACAAAAGGAGCATGTGCATTAGAGAAAGATCCACATATTTCCCCTTTGCAGGAAGAATTCATTTCTTAGCACAGCAGAAAGCAGCTTCTTCATAAAAATCAGGTTGACATGAACATGCATGAGCCTGACAACACACTCTTCTCTTACTTGCATGTATTTTGAACCCAGAATCCATGCAAAAAATGAATAGAGAAATTAATTTAGTTTGATCTGCTGTGCTGTAAGATTAGGGGTTATATATGGTTTCTAATCCATTTGAAGAGAAGCTGAAAACCCCTCTGACTTCAGACTGTCTGGACAAATACCGATTTTGCTCTTCTGGGTTGACTTCCCTCCAGTTGTTAGCAGAGGCACAGGCAGACACCAGACGAATCAAAGACAGCACTGGTCACGACGTGTCATTCCCCTTGACAGCCACAGGGGGCACACTGGTTCCGCTCACAGTGCTTGGCAGGAAGGGCTGGCTCTGAGCCTTGTTTCTGCAGGCAGGCAATGGGATAGTATTAACACTTGGAGCAGTGACAGTACCTACCTCAGACATACAAGTGGTAATATTGGGAAATATGGCTACTGTATGATGCATTTAAAGAGCAGTAATTATATCAATATCCAATCATCCTGTTACTTTTTAAATAAGTGAAAACATTTAGTTTGAACATCAAGGTCAAGGTCATAGCCACGCCTTAAAGAGAGATGTCGAGATACATGTCCTGTTGTCACTGTGCCACTGGGTGTCAGTGTGGTGACATTCTGATAAAGACCATCAAGCGCGAGCTGAACAGTGTGTAATCACTCTTTATCAGCATTCCCTCCTTATCCCCCCTTCTTTCTGTCACTCATTCTTTTATCTCCCAGCCCCGTTCACCTGGGTCTGTCTACGAGCAGGCCGCACAGGTTGGTTGTCAGGGTGGTTAGGTGTCCAAGGACCCAGGCTCTGATTGGAATAGAAGTCCATGGGGTAGATTTCCTTCCAGCCTACCTCCTGTAAAGCAACAGCTGCCTGAAAGATAGTAAGAAATACAGATGGACAGATAGTGACAAATCAGAACCAAATCAAAAGGGACAAGAAACCTGATAAGCAAAAAGTGAAATAATAGCACCCTCCAAGGTGTTATGGTAAATGATTCCACTGTTTCTCCCCGTCATCTAGTACTGTATCTGCAGTTTGCAGCGTTTTGGACAAACAAGCTGCAGGGAACCACAGAGTGATGAGAAGACACAACAGACTGACTATACAGACAAGACAGGTGTCACAATATTAAGCTTGGATAACAGGCAGAGTTGTCATGTTATCCCTATGCAGCTGCACTGAATGACACAACAGCTGTTAGAGAAGAACAACAACACTGGCATGACAGAGCTGTGACTTAAGTGAAGACTGCTCCATATGGAAGAGAAATGCCTGTGAATATTGATTCTGAACGAAAGAAAGAGCATTCACAACAAGCATTTCGAATGAAAGAACAAATCATTTGAGTGTTCATTTATTAATTTATCCAAGTACTCATTTATCTTTCAAACTATTTAGATGCCAAGACCTAACTTCAGCTTTGAACTATTTGGAATAATTCCGATGATGTATGGAAATATGATGAGAAAACAAGTCATATAAATTTTATAAAACTCAAAATACACCCATTAGAGAATTTAGTTCAAAGGAAACATGAAAAATTCAGCTTCAAAGTGATGAAATCTTTCTTCTAGTGCGACATAATTCATCACTGTTGCACAGCTTGTGACCGCTGTTCGTTAGTATGGTGTGTACCCAAACCAATAAAGCAGTGTTCTCTTACACAGAGGCTGAAGTTTCCTAAATAAAAACAGGAGTAAAAACATCTTCTTTTTTTTTCTTTTTAAAGGGATTGGAAACTTAATAAAGCTTCTTTCTTTTTTTTTAAATATATAATTGCATCCCAATTATGTTAATGTGTATATGCGTTTTTCAGGCAAAATAATAACTTTCTTCATATCCAGGTTTTAAATTACAATCTGTCAACAAAATCCTTCAGAGGATCCATCCCTTTCCTTTCTCCAGGTACCCTTCTACCAGAGTTTCCGCCTCTCCTCTGCCCTTATTCAACCAGTCTCTCACTTCTCTCGCTTTTACCCACTGCTCTTGTTCTCTCCCCTCTCACACCAACTGCCTCTCTCTGCGGAAGCTAGCTTCTCTTGCTAATCCCTGCTCTGACAGGAGAGCCAAGTGTGTCTTATTGACTATAAATATAACATGAGACGCACTGAAAATAAATCTCCTTGCTCACTTCACCCTCCCATCTCGTTCCTCTTCATTTTGCTCCTAAATGCCATAGTGAAAAGCATAGCACACTGAGACGCATAACACTCATAGGTATGAGATGCGGGTGAATTAAGACTTATCACAAGCGCACATATACAGACCCAAGTGCAGCACCAAATTATTTAAATGCACAAACATTGTTCCCAAATAGCTGGCGGGGAGAGCAAAGCAAACTGTAGCACAAAGGGCTTAAGAAAACAGATTGCTGCTTTCCTCATTACAGCAGAGCAAATTTCAGACTTCATATGCACCAATACAGACCTCAGTCAAAAACAATGCAAAATAACCATTACTTTTTCTTCTAAGGTGAATGCTATCATTATTCTTAATGGCCTCGTTCTGAAATGTAAGTGCTTTCATGTCGTGTGCGGCGCACAAAGATGTGTAGTCGGAATATAACAGCAACCATTTGAAATCACAATCCAATATTCAAGAGAGCAATTCCCCTCGCAGTCATTTCAGGATTCAAATCAGTAGCATATATTTCAGGGAAAAAAATTAATAGTTCACATCAAGTGCTAACCAGCTAGGTCACATAACAGCATAATGTGACATAACTGCCAAACTCATTGAAAGCAAGCCTGCTTTTTTTTTGCTACTACAGCTGCAAACAAACATGCTTTGAAATAGATCTTTATGGGCTGCTGTCCGATCTATCTCTCTCCCTTTAGAAAAACAAGATTGGGGGGGGGGCTGTGTGGCCCTGTAGCCAGCAGTGGGGGCTAGTCTGCTGCTGATGGTGTTTTACATGCGTGTGCTGGTGTGCTTTATGGCAGGGAGAGGAAGAGGGAGGAAGGAGTAGACACGATGCTCCATCTCCAGCACAAGCAGGCCTTGATGAGTCCTACACAACTTAAAAAAATGAACAATGTTACTTTATCCTTCTGCACTTTGATGAAGGCTTCAGCACATCAGTCAAGTTGTTTATGTGTAGGCAGGAAAGTCTGTGTGTGTGTATGTGTGAAATGCATGAGACTTGTATTATCGGTTAACTGCTTGTTAAGGGACTGAAAGGTTGATGTTTACCTCATACGGAGAGAGAAGGGGCTTGGAGAAGGCAGTGCCCCAGTCGATAGAAAGCCGTGGACAAGCGATCTGAACCCACCTGTAAGAAAGACAAGTGTCAAATTTAAACTCGTACATCTATGAATGACAGCAAATGTGTGTGTAAAGCTTAAGCAGTGAGGGTGAGAGACTGAGATCCTATTAGACAGGCAGGGCACATCTGCAACTGCACACTGCATGTGGATACGTGATGCAGTGGGTTGTGGGGGGAGTCTCCCTCAACCTGATCTCCAGCATTTGTTGGAGAGATCTGTCCTGATTTGCAACAGTTCTAAAGACAGCCATGCTACGCCATCTGAATGCATAGCCAGTCAGTGAAAGAGGGAGGCTAAAAAGAGAGGGAGGAAGGTTTAAAGTGGTCTAGTGGTGCTGACTGGTTGAAGGAGGCAGAAAAAGAAAAAAAAAGAAAAAACAAACAAAAAAAACAGGAAAAGATGCAAACAGAGGTGAAAAGAAATGCTGTGAAAGAAAAGAGGGAGAGGTTAGGTGAGTGTGAATAAAAAAGCCGCACCAGCCAGTCTCCACGGAGGTAGCCTACATAGCTCGCAGACAGGGTGGCGGAGGGGGTGGGGTGGGCGAGGGTTTAGTGGTGAAGCGGGGCTGTGTATTAGAGAGATGGGGAGGGGGTGGGAAAAAAAAAGAGAAGGACACAGATACACATTGCGATAGGGAGAATGAGCAATGAAGATGAAAAACGGGAGGGGGGGTTGAAGAGGCACAAGCAAGAAGAGAAGACAGAACTGAGGCAGAAGAGACGAAGAAGACTGGTAGGGAGGAAAGTGTTTACTCTGGAAAATGCATGGGAGAGGGATGAGGAGGGTGTGGATGTAAACAGCTGCAGGGAAAACTGAACAATGGGAAAATGGAGACGGAAAGCGGCTGGGGCTACGGGGGTTAGCTTTCACAGATCAATGCTATCCACAGCTCCATCTCTACTGAGGAAGTATACCATCCCGTGTCCCTAATCCTTATGGTGAAGCTCCATCAGAATTATTGATAAATACCAAATGAGCAGCAGCATATATAAAAACCAATGCTGGATGTAGGTAAAGGTCAATAAGAACACACCAGTTTGAGATTAAGCAGTCTGCCATCACTTGAATGCTTTCGAGTGCACGGTACTGCGTCAAATTTCTCTTCTGTCTTTTCTTCATTTTCCAACTTTCACACAGTTTCTCAGCTGCAGAATTGATTGCACCGCTGACTCGCACTCCACTCTGCTTTCTGTCACAGAAATATTCCACTCCCTCTGGGCAAATGCATGGCATTTTCTCATTTTCAAATAACACTTCTTTTTTTAAATGTCTCCCCCCAAAGAGTGAATTCTGATTCATCCTCCTAATTTGAGGGCCAGCTGAGTCAGAGACATTTCCACCAAGCACCAATCTCCTCATTCCTAAGTTTGCCGAGTTTAGATGGAGATTGGAATCTGAAATGTGACCTTTAGGTCTATCAGCTGCTATTCATAACCAGAGCTTTTAAGTAGACAAACACTGCATGTGCATCAAAACACCCTTAGCCCATACAAAGAGGAAAAAAGAACTAAATATAGGGGGAAAACTGACAGTTTGTATATGTATGCATAGTATGTGAATGGCTGTTTTTATACCCTTCTCCTGTATGGAAGTGTGTGCAACATGTTTTTGAATATGTATGAGATTCAAAAAGAACACTGGAAGTGATGAAAAGAGGGTGGGTGATTAATAAGCAAAGACTCTTCCGAGTAAATCCTCAGGGCTAACTCCGAGAGTAGAGTTTGAGAGCAAAAAAAGACAAAAACCATGAAAGGAAAGGAAGAAAGGATTGCTCCTAAGGAGCAGATAGCTGATTGGCACATGAACCAAGGAGGGACTTACAGTGTTAGCAATGAGACTTACTGAATGTTGCAGTGTGGTAAAATGCAAAGTGCCACTGTATTGCCCCTTGGAACCTGTGGAAATCGTATTTTCAGCCCCTATCTAGCAATCAATCTAGTAAGCATGAGGTGCAGGGAAACACAGAGACCTGAAAAAAAGAAGAAGAGGTGTAGAGACAGAGGAAGAGCTAGACTTCTGTCTCATTTGAGCCTCATTTCACAACTTGCTCACAAACTAAGATTACCTGAAATAAAGAAACAATGAAAGAGACTTGTGGGCACTTGTTTTGTCAGTCCCTCTCATAATGATCTGTTCACTTTAGTATAAACTAGGACCTTTCAACACAGAAAGACATACAAGGATTAGAGGAGCAGGATGCAGGACTGGTGAGCTCCCCACTGTGATATATAAAGGGAAAACTGCATGACATTTAATTCTGACTATGCAATGTGAGCTCCAGCCTGGGCTCACTGTATTACCTGCTGCGGCCCATTACACCCCAACCTCCACCTGCATGGCTCTGCTTCAATTACACTCACAAACCTGACCTGCCAAAAGCAGGAACAATTAACCTTTCAGAACTGCAAGAAGAGAACAATATCGTCACCTTTAATAGCAAACTAACTAATTGAATTAAAATAAACAATTTAATTTTAGTAGAGCCAAAAAATTAAAATTTAAACTGAGAGGTAAAAGGCTGAAATGCAGCGGATGGCATTTGCTGTCTGGCTGAGATAAGTGTGTGTGGTGTGCAGATATCTGTACAATAGTTTAAAACCTGCTTGGGGACAGCCTAATTATACTCTTAAGAGCATATGCTAATGGTGCCTCTCACTTTATATGAGTGAGTATGTGTGTGTCTAATGACAAAGAAAGCCTGGGGGTGGGCTCTGTACAGTGTACTGTGTTGGCTACTGCTGAGCTGTAGTGTGTCCTCTACCGCCCCACCGTCTATCTTTCAGTCTCCCTCGCTCTGTCTTTTCCTCCTTCAACACAAGCAGATTTAACATAGCTTCAAACACTTGGTGACTTGTATAATCTATTATAGCCTCATAAAAGACACCTGTGTTCTTATAAACTATTTGGAGGAGCAAGGGAAGAAAAAAAGAGGTGAACAACTTAATGGTTTGATAAGTAAACAATAGGCACACAAATAGAATAATTCCAATTAATGCTGTCACTCCCAATAAATATTTATAATCAGTAATGTGGACAATGTTGGTAGTATGTCATGTCTTCAAAAGTTATATTTTCTAGGCTTGTTATGGTACAATTTGTGAACACAGACAAAGCCACCATTATGAAAAATGAAAGGGATGCCTTCAAAGTCCAAAATTGAACATCAGTTCTGTTTTAGGTTTTTTGCATTGGCCAAATTGTGTCTACATCAACAAGTGTCAAAAACTGTCCACGACCAAAATCAGTCCATCAATTCAATCCAATTCATCAATCCATCCTTCCATGCTTATCCAGGTCACGGGGGCAGCACTCTAAGCAGAGATTCCCAGACATCGCTCTCCCCAGCCACCTTCTCCAGCTCTTCTGAGGGGGGCACCAAGATGGTCCCAAGCCAGCCGAGAAACTCTCCCGGGATGTCCTGATGTCGCTGGAGGTCACCAATCGATATAACCAGAGGGACCACATCATTCTCAAAAAACAATGGCATGATCCTGAGGCCACCGAACTGGAAACACTCCACCACCACAACCACCCCGGTGAAGTCCAACTCCTACCGGGAACGAATCTGACTTACTGTCATTGAACCGTGCTCACACGATAGATGTACAGGGACCGAATGGCCCGTAACGACAGGCCCAATATACAGTAATTAAAATGCTTTTTTCAGCCAAGATTCTTTGATAACTTTTAGGACCACAACAGAAATTCAGGTATTGTGTTGGCACAAACATTGTGAAATGATAAAAATAGTACAAGGACAGAATTACTCCTGCACTGTTTTCTGATTCATGTACACTCTGTGGCCAGCTTATTAGGTGCACCTAGATAAAACTACTACAGACTAATATAACAGCACTGTAATAAATCATATCGTCATGAAGGTTAATAATATTCAGTTTCTGTTTCTAGTTCTGTTGTAGTACAGTGCTGATTCAACTTTATGGTGACTTTTGTGTAATAATATGAATTTCTATTGTGTAATGCTGAGAGCAGTTGCTTTTTTAAAATCTAAGGAACACTATATGGGTTTTCTGGGCAGTTTCAAGTGTATCCAGTAAACTGGCATATTAGTTTAAACCCATATAATGTATTCCGGCCTGACATACATGTGTACGTTGGGCCTTAATTTTAATGCCAGTGAAACAGATCTTGTTGAAAAGCCTTTTGTCTGTAATGAGGGTTTGTTTTGGTTGGGTGAATCGTGCCTGAATTACATAATGTTTGAGTTGTACTCATACGTCAGTCTGAAGACAACAGCCAAAAAAGAAAGAAAAAAAAATCTTTTTACTGTGATCGCTCGCTTTCCAAACACAGCCCCCTCAACTACCTCTACATCTCTCTATCTCTCTCTCCAACTCTCTCTCAGACCTTCTGTCCCTTTCTCACCCACTCCTCCCTCACACATCACACCTCTCATTACTCCACAGTGAGAGGCCAATCTGAGGGAGTGCGAGTGCTGTGCCTGTGCAAGTGTGATTGGAGCTGCTGCACATCAGTGTTTCACTAACCCCTTGTCCATCTTCAACTCTGCTCTTCTGGTTGGAAGTCAGATAAATCAGACTAACTGAACCTCGGAGCCAGAGTACTTGATACTTCATTGAATAAAACTTGAGGAGTCCATTTCTAAAAGACACTAGTGTAACAGTGGGTTACAGTGCTATATGGCAGAGGATATTTCAGCACCTGCCACTACAGATATCAAGATATTAATGTCAAGACTTATGTATGCATTTACCATTTAGTATATGAAGGAATGAGTATGTGTTTATTAAGTTGGTTCAGGTTTCTTGGCTATTTATTGCAAAATAGACTATTATTTTTGTTTATTTATGTATAAAATTCCCTTTTCAATGCACTGTGTGCCAAAACTGATATTTTATGAAGGATTCAAGTTCATTACATTGGGTTATTTGTTTTTATGCCATATGCAAAACCGTGGAATCTCCCCAAGACTTGAATGCCACTTTTGTTTATAAAGCTGTAAACTCTATTGTTTGTCGACTCCGTGTTATGGCACACTCTTGCAAATTATGCTGACTACCCAATCAAGTGTGCAGTGATGCTTATAGAATGCATTTCAAATGTTTTTGACTGCAAATTTTAGGTGACTATTAGCTGCTGATCATCATTTTGCCAGAGTCCTCGATGTGAAAAATAAATTACCCAGTGCTTTACATCTAAGAGACATAGCAGTGATGAAGAATTGGCAAATGAAAAAAGACAATGAGCCAAAGGAGGAGTTTTAGGGATTTGTGCAGGTTAATTCATGTTTGAATTTAATGTTGTTGTGTGGCATGACAAGTGAACGGGGAATATGCAGTGAAAAACAGAGTATAAAAGTATATGAGGGCTCATTTTGCTTCATCTGCTTTGGCTAAGCATTTCTAACTAAATGAAAAGCATACATTGATTAGGGCATGTGGGAGTGTATGTGAAATTAGGTCCATATATTTTAGAACACTGAGACAACTGCCATTTGCCATTTTGGCTTTGTACCAAAATATATTCAGGTTACAGTTATAGGTTGAATATGGTTTTAAAGGGCAGACCTTCAGATTTAATTTGACAAAGTGAACAACAATATTACACTGAGGAATTAAAGGCATTTTTATACACAGTCCCCTATTTTCAGGGTCTCAATTGTTATTGGAAAAATTAACATTATAATTAATAAGATGCCTATTTTTATGACTTGTTTTTAGAATTTTATGCATTCCCATAATCGCATACATAACTTCAACTTTAATATGTTTTGGTACAAAAAAACAACCAAAAACAAACTTGTTTCGGTATCAAAAAAAAAAAAAAGGCTAAACGGTATAGATGCATCATAATACTCACGCATCTACATCTGGCATCAGATCCAGTTTGCTGGGAAAAATCTCAGAGAGGAGCACTCGAGTGAAGGACTTGCCCAAGGACTGGAGCCTTGACTCCAGGTGCTAGGAAAGAAAAGAGATAAAATAATTTTTGCACTCCAGACATGAAACACAATCCTCTATGGTTGTGAAACTCTCCCACATGAAATAAGTTACAAATCACTTAACCCATGACATTAACATGCTGATAATCACTCCAGACAAGAGTTGTCCAGAAATTTTGCTCTTTAACAGTCTTAGGTTGACTAGACTGTTCTGGATCTTGGGCTCTGAAAGCTTCATATATCCAACTATTAATTTCTTATACTAGAAAGACGAAGTCTACACATTGGTTACACCCTCTCCAGTATAATCTGAGTCTTCCTCTGGATCTCTTTCCAGTTAGCTCTGGCCTGAATGCTTCAACTGGGAAGCATCTAGATTAGATTCCCAAACTAACTGGCTATGTTCAAAGCAAAGAGTGTAGTGTACTATTCCAGCCTCTGTACAGATGATCAATCTCTTCGTCCTGACACTATGTGTCCAGTCACACTGTAAAGGCAACTCTTTATTGGGTGCTTATGACACAAATCCCATTCTCTCTACCTGGTGCTTAACATTGTAGGAAAGGGCAGGAATTTTTGGACCATTTGTGCTTCAAACTCTCTCATTCAAATGTCCTATACAATGTCTGCATTACTGCAGTGCCACAACCAGCTCATCTGTCAATCTAATATGTTTTATGGTCACTCTGAAACAGGACCATATGATACAGCTTCTTCAATTAGGACAGCAATTCATTACCAATGCAAAGGGGAGAATCCAGTGTTTTCAGGCAGAGTATTATATTGTCAGACATGGAAGTGTTGATTCTTGCAACCACTTCAAGCTCAGCAGTAAACTGTTACATTGGGTGCTGAACAGTCTGATGAAACCTACACAATTACATCACCAGCAAAGTTGCAGCTCTGAGGTTGCCTGGTTTCTCTCCACTCTTAGAGTCCACCTAGAGATTAATGTCCATAAAAATGACAGAACAAAGGTAACAAAGTGAAATTCAGGCCAACTACCACTTGGAAAACACTTTACTTAGTGAGGCACTGTCATAAACACTAGATCTGACCTTTTTCTGTACGGAAAACTCCAGTACAGTTAGCAACTGAATCATCAGTGTTCCCCACACCCATCTGGCATAATTCACTTTCAGTCAGGAGTTTGGCTGCAGAGTTGGTACACTGCGTAGAGTTGAGCCCAAATATATTTAACTGGTACCTTTACTAGAATAGTTTCCGCAACAGAGAAGTGACAGAGAAGAGAGAGTGAGAGAAATTCAAGAGCAGTGGTCTCACGTGAAGCTAGCATTCCTCAGGGTGAGCTAATTCAGGGCCCTTGAGTATAAGCCCAGTCATTTATTGATAAAACATATCAATAAATGAAACTCTTTAACCAGTTGAAGGAACTTTGTTCTTTTGCGCACTCTGACTTTTAAGTTGTGGGCAGTGGACTGAGGTGTTAGTAAGGAATCCAAAAGGCAGACAAACCAAGAGAAGAACTCCCATAATCTTCCTTTGGTGAGATATAAGTAAAATGCGACTGTTATCCACTGTCCTTGGGAGTATCATGCAACATTTCTGACTGTGCTCTTATCAGATAGTTCTGCCCCCTTACTTGAGAGGTTATCTGACACTACACTTTCTAATCTTAAAAGATACCTGGTGTATTTGTATTCAAATCCCTCTTTTAAATCCATCCCCACCTGCAACACAAAGATGAAACTTTTTGCTCTAGTTGACATTTATATATCAGTACTAACATAATCTCTTGAGTCTGGATATTTACAAACCAGAAAAGCGCAATAATATAAGTATATGAATGTACACTGGCTGATGAGGTATTAAACCTTTTTCATACAGCATTCAGATGGTGGCCCCAGTGTTCTTCCATACAGCAATGCATACTAATTAAAGACATGATCATGTGGAAATAAATTAAAATGCACAGCAGTATGGAAAAAAGGAAAAAAAAGTGAGCAAACAAAACAAAGAAAAAGGAACAAACAGAACAATAACAAACTGGCAATGGAAGGCAAAGCAGCAGGAGGAGCAGCTGCAGGTTAGGAGTGACCAGAGAGACTTGCACACATGCTAACACATAATATCTTATACTTGCACAGACTCTGATTTTCTCACTTATGAGTCTGCACCAAATTTACCAGCATGTGAGTGTGTACACTTAATATACTATTTATGAGTTCTCATGCCAACAGTTCTGTCGAAGTCAGTGTTTTCACTAATACAATAAAGTTTGTCTTACCTACTAAGAGCAGTCTGATCAGATCCTTAAATAGATACTGTTAGATAATTTAAAATCCTATATGTATTACAAGGCCCCACATTTCATTGAATTATTATGATTAACCAGTTGAATACTGCTTAGAAATGCTTGCCGAATAACAACATGAGCTGCATTTCTAAGTGATGGAAATTTTCCACAGTTAATTTATTCAAATAATGTGCTGGGACCATGCTGCATAAAGCTTTCACTGAAGAAAAGTATAGATTTTTTTTATGATTTGAGATGTGTATTTGTGGTTATTTCATATTTGTGTTGAGGAAAGAATAAAAGAAAATGCTCAGAATCATACATCACTAGTAACCCTCGAATACAGCCAAGCTTGAAGCCAGCAGGAAGATCAAGGATAAGATTTTCTATGGCTGTTTGGCTGCATCACCCTAAATGTGAAATAACAAGCTCCCAGTGTGACGACTTCTTGTCTTATTAGTACTTCGTGTCACCAAATCACTTGTCAAAGAAACTCACACTGAAAAATATTACAAGCTGTTGCACAAGTGGCCTCAGGACATGCAGACTGTTGAAATGAGGATGCAAACTCACCTCCAGGACTTTAGGGCTGCCCTGTCGGCCAAGTGTGCCCAAGATCAGGCCCCATCTCTGGGCCAGTCGAGCCTTGTCAATAGCCTGGAGCCTTAAAGCGCGCATGGCTTCATGGTCATAGTACTCCCTGGAGAACACCTTACTGTAGGGATCATATCTACAAACACACACAGGCAGAAAAAGGCTGAGAACCACAGATGTGAAGGGGACGTGTCCATACTCATGAACAGACAAACCTTGTTATACACATTACCATCTATTGTTCTAGTATCAATCTTGAGGACAGAAATGCAAGAAAAAAATGAAAAATCCAATCTCAAAAAGTCATCAAATACAACAGGAGTTAGTGCATCTGAGGGAAAATAGATGTATTTCTGAGCATCTAATCTCCTTTTCTCCGGTACAAGGGGTACACTTGAGATTAGAATCTTGTTTATGAGAGAGACCTGTGATCTGTGCAGCAGTGCATATGTCTATAACACAATTTCAAATTGCATGCAAACAAGTCTCATCAAAACAGAAGTTGAGCTTCACATAATGTTATCATGTTACTGTGATAAGGTGAATAATCAGGACCCCAAGCAGGTTTTAAATTTAAACAGCACTGAAAAGCATCATAAAAGATCCTTTCTGTGCCTAAAACATAATTTGAGGATCTAAAAAGGTGATTACAAATGTTGATAATTTCCATATTTGCAAAATGTCTTACTTTTGTCATTGGTTTTCCAAATGTTACAATAAGCTTATTTTATATCACTTGTTCCCAAATCGTGTAACTAACATTAGAGCCATAATCAGATGGCTATTATGACCATTTTGTAGATGATGTCAGTATATAAAGAAAGACATAAAATAAGTATCTGATAATACCTGTAGGCAGGGATATCTGGGTTTGCAATCATGATTGACTCCAGGTGAAATCTTCCATCTCCAAGATAACTGTAGAAAAATAACAATCAATTCAATGTTTGAGGTGAATAAAATGAGAGGCAAAATAATGTTCGCAAAGAAAACTCCCTGAAGACAATTAAAATTCATTGTGCAGCCATAATAAATGCTGACCTATTCTCCTATCCTCTCCATCAGCTTTCTTTTAATTTATCTCTGCAGCCTCTTAACAGAAGACCAAAGTGTTTTCAGGCAGAAGGCCTACGGCTCGGGTGGAGGGTCTGCCCACTTCTGCTGTTTGGGAAAGTGACCCCAACGATTGGAGCATGCTGTTTACAGAGAATACAAGCTCTTCCAATTAACCCAGGGTCTGGTGCTGAGGATTCACCAGAGCACAAGCAGAGGCAGAGTTCATAAACTGTAAACACAGGGTGACATGGAGGTGCCTGAAAACACAAAGTCTCTTACATAAATTCTCCTCAGGGTCTGGCTGAGAAGAATCCTGCTGTTAGTGTGCTCAGGTCGGTACCCCTACTCATTACTTAGTAGGGGTCTCAACAGGCCTACTGTGTCAGGACATGCAATTAAACCCACTAATTGCTCAATGTTTAGAGCAGCTTGAAACAGGCTGTGGGTGGTTTGCCATACAGGCTACCAAGAGACACGATTATCCAAGGCTCTGTTTGTTAGTGTGTTTGTGTCTAAGCACACGTTTGTCTCTGTTTGCATCTGTGTAATAACACTGAACACAAAATGAACTCAAGGAGAGCCTCTCTTTGCTTAGAAACATCCAAGGCCCTCATATAATTATGTTCCCAACAATAAGCCTGCTGCATTTCAGTCACGGTTGTCCTCAGTACTCTGCAGCTCTAAAAGGTTGGTGTGCTCCACTCTAACTCTCCCTATGACTACAGTCCTTCCATGTATATTCTTTATTTTTCAAAAGTACTCTCACTAGAATGGCAGATTGCTGTGTGTCTTTGCGTTATGCAACTGCCTATTTTCACATTCACATCTTCATATTGTTCTATTATGAGTGAGAGCTAGAGGCGGCAGATCGAAATGGGCGAATGACCATTTCTTATAGCCTTTTTCAATGCACTTTAAAAATACTTTTCATAATGATAGTGACAAAGACTGGGACCTTTTAGAGCTTCAAAACCTGCCTTAAAGACTAATACACCACTATTCATTCTCTATAATGCTCAAGTGCTTCAAAACGTTGATGAAATGCAATTACCATACACCATTTTTGGGGAACTGGCCCATTTCTAATTCATGTACGATAACCTAATGTTAAATATTAATTCACTGCTTTATTACAGGTGTTGAACAAAACCATGCGTGGTTAAGAAGAAGGATAAATGTTAAGAAACTTGGCCTGTGCTGCTTTTCTTAGTGATAGTGGATAATCAGTTGTGTCATTACACAGTTATTATTAATTCATTGTTATTAATAATTCATTAAAGTAAAAGGATGCTTATTAGCAGAGTGAAACAATTTCTCTGTAATTAAGTTTCTGATGGTGCTGTCACATCATAACAAAACGTTTCATCTATATATTTTTAGACTGAAATTTAACACTAGGGTTAAACACACGGGTGCTATACCAGTGAGGCAGATACTGCCCTTTTCAAGAGGGTTGAAGTCCTCATCATTGCTTATGCGTTCAATATAACACGTGGATTAAATGAGAAGAGAGAAGCATACGTCCCTCAGGTAGGCTAATCGATTCTCTCTCCCAACACACCTCTGCACATCCCAGCTGACACATCAAAGGCAACGCACATTGGATTAGAAGGTGAAACACACTCTAACCCTTCCACATCTTTCACACATACAAAGACACACACACTAACACAGACACACACCACTTTTGTATCCATTTATGCATATAGCAAAGCTTGTCCTTGTGCAGCTGTTATGCACTGGGAGATTTTAATCGCATGGACAAACATTAGGTGTGTGCAGATCAGACATATGGGGTGATGCACCTAGGCATAATTATATCAAGGGAACATCATCTCACTGTGCACAACAAAGCATAAGATTTATCCGCTGCAGACCAGCACCAGATGTATAGACACAAAGTGGCTGCGGAGGTGTTGTTTGTTAGTTGGGCCTGTTACTTTGCCAAAGCACTTTCCTCCCTGCAGTACAGGCAAAATAAGCATCACTTTGACACATCTTATATGAACAGTGCTTTTGCAAAAACGCAGAGGAACTAGTCTTTTAGGACACATGCAGCTACTGACAGGATTCATCATCTTTTTTCTGATTAAGATGAAATGAAGGGGAAAATAAGAGGTTAAAACAGGCAATCACACAAGCTGAAACTAATTTACGAACAAACTCTAATATGTTGCAAAATCTCTCAGTTCTTATCATGTACATGCCACAGTATGGTAGGTGTCATATTTTGTTGAAGCATTTCTTTAAAACTTAAACTATGAAATATGTGGATGTGTTGAAACTGGTTTGAAACAGCCAAAGGTCTCTGACTACATATGATTCAAGTTATTCAAACTGGCTGTTTCTGGCTGCATATAGCATACAGATATGGCTAGTTATCACAAGCAGCTCTGTCTGGTGTGACAAGTATTACGGTATACTGATTATTACTCATGCCACATGGGTGGGAATGGCAATAGCAGGCTTTACTATGGAAGGAAAGGAGAGAGAAGACAATGACTGGATGAGTCAATGCTGTATCATTGTGATCTAATTTCTGCTAACTAAAAAAAGGACCTAGGCAGACACTGTGAGGTGGAAGACAGGAGGAATAAGATTTCTTACATTATGGCATTGACATGGCGGTCCAAGCGCGGGGAGGTACAGCCCAAAATTTCTCCTGGTGACAGGGGGCGACACTGTGGGACAAGCACATCATACTCTGGCTTGAGGGCTGCACTCACAGCCTGCAACAAGGAGGAAGGAGAACGGATTATATTCTCTATGTGTATATGTGCACATATTTAATCAGGTTCTTCACCTTTGATGGGTCATTTTTTTTACCTGTGTAACAACAGAAAGAATAAGTATGCAGCTGAGTCTGAGCCTAGAGAATATACAGATGATGGTTTTGTGAAAAACAAAATATTTTTCTTCATCTTCTGTCAGGCTCTGTGCTGCAGGACATTTAAGTAAAACAAAACAATGACACTACATTAAAACCAAGTCTTCATTTTAATTTAAGCAGTTTTGCAATATAGAACGGAAAATATGAGTGGTACAGACCTTTTAATAAAATGTGGCCAAATTTAAGAGTTCAATAGTAATTGGACACACGTTAGATACATACAAAGTCTAGCACTGCATTTTTAAATTTGATGTAAATCAAGTGAAATTAATGAAGAGACCTGGCGCTATGATGTAGTATCTATTATTTTATTTTAAATTGAATGTGCTGAAGTAAACAACCTGAGGAACAAAAATGTGTAACTGTCCAACCTACGGTCTGGACTGTATGTATGCAAAAGGAAAAAACCTGAAATTAATAAATTAAGAGTACCACAAGATGCAAATATTTAGAAGGGCTAGAACAGACTGAGCATGACATTCTCCCAGAGATTTAACTCTCAACGCTTAAATCCATGTGCTCCTGCAAAGTATTAAGAAAGAGTGCTTTATTTTTAAGAAAAATAAACTTTCACGTGCGTTCATTTAGGCAAAGTGAGAAAATGAGTGAACAGTTATGAGAAAACCAAACAAAAAAAAGTGTGTGATCTGAGGTGGAATGATAAACAAGTGATTTAAGGCTAATTTAAGGCAGTCCACAGGGAATACGGGTGAACTTCAAGCTTCTCCCGCCCATACTGTGTGACCCCAACAAGCCTACATACTGTAAGATATAAGTGAGATTGAGGCAGGCATGCACACAAAACACACAGACTTATACACAGATATGCACATGGATGGACTCAAACATCCCATCATATAATATGACCCATAAGGGTAGAGCTTGATTTAAAAATAGTGGTGGTTACATTAGTAAAGGCCCAGGAGTGGTGTTGGTTCAACACAGCATATAAAGGCAGCATTATAGAATGGGGAGGCAGCCAGCCTGAAAGAAGGGTGTTCAAGCTTAATACTATAGCTGCTGCCACTGCTTATGTAAAGAGCACTACTGAGCACGATGCTGAACCGAGCGGCCTTCCGAGTTCATTCCACCTTTCAAATCCAAAATAACTGCTGCCGGATTTGTCAAACCCACACTTGAACTGAGCTTTAAGAGTGAAGTGTGAGCTTGTTCATAAAAGCCAGGAACAGCAAAAAAGTATACTGTACAGGTATAGAAAAGTATGTATGTGTATTCCTGTACTGTATAGACAAATATACTCTTTATGTAATAGGAAAAATACAAGTGACAATAACTGTGAGCGTCAGCTCTCTCCAACACAAAAATCACACACAAATGCACACAAAATCCAACAGAACCAGTGCTTAATCACCTGCAGTGCTGCCACAAACTGAATAGTGCTGACGAGTGCAAGAGATTGTCCAGGAGGGAAGTTGAACTTGATTGTGTCCAGGAAGTGTGCATTGTCCATCTGGATATCCACAAACACATACAGCATCTTGATACCTGCCGTCGAGTCTATGGGGACTGCAGCAAGACAGAGACAAAAGAAAGAAAGATGAATATGAATACCTTATTCCTGCTGCTAATATACACTATTAATTGAACACCGAAACATCAACATGCTACACAGCAATACAGCTATACAGGTAAACAGCACATGAACATACTGAATGTATAAAGCCCACAGAGTGCACCTGTGTGATATAACTGAAACATATTCAGAGTGAGTCTCTAGCACATGCAGGAACTGATGCAAAGACCTCAATTATTTAGGGAAGGAGAGGGACACATGCGATTACTATTAATGCCATTAATTTCACAGGCCATTTACTACGCACCCGGGCCTGGGAGACGTAGCTACAGACGTGCTGAGTTAGATGCTGAACAAAGTAGGCGAGAGTCCAAGAAACGAGGGGGAAAGGGCACGGATAAGAAAGAAGAATTATTGTTTGTGTTGATCATTATAATCAGTCTTCCTTTTGTGCTACAGTTAATTTGCAGATCAGCAGCAAGGGGATTTTTTTGTTACAATTAAGCAAATGGCCCATTATGGTTGAAATGTTTAATGACCAAGTGCAGCTCACTCGGCCTAGATTAAAGAGACATTGAGAGTGAGATATGGAAGCAAAGCTCGACAATGTGCAGATAATAGGGAGTGAATAAAGAGGAGATGGTGGGAAAACATAAGAGCTGTCTTAACAAAGAATTGAAGGCAGACGTAATGGAAATAGGAGAAGAATGAAAAATTCCCATGAAAGTAGGCTAGAAAACAGAGAAATTTAATTTAGGGGTGGGGGTAGATGATTTCATAATAAACTGTATAAAGAGCAAACGCTTTGGAATGGGAGGTAGGAGTGGAAAAAGTAACAGGATACTGAGTGTGTGTTATGTGTGCTTGGTGTGAGTGTGAAGGGTAGGTTGTCAATTAACTGGGAACAGAGGTGATGAATGGGCTCACATCTCAGCACAGAGTGAAGGAGAACAGATGGATAGGTATTTAAAACGGGGGGGGGTTTGCTGCAGGCCACAAGCTGAGTGAGAAACCAAGGAGTTAAATACATCATGAGGCTACAAAGCATTGGGGGAGATAGGTAAAAATCTAGACTGAGACTAACAGCCGTCTTTTGCTTGTTTATAGGCACTCCCAAAACGTAAAAGGGCAGAGGAAAGTGACATCGATCTGTGTTCACATTAGCATGGTAGCCTGAGAGCACTTAGATGCTGCAATCAGAGACACAGTCAATGAGACAGACACGACTCACTTGCACCATCACTGGTTTTATCCTTATGTCATGGTAATAAGCTCACTTAGCACAGCTGCTTATTAATGTCCATGAAAACAAACACACTCAAAAGAAGTGAAACAAAGAAAAGGTTGAACATAGTGCTGTACTGGCTTGGTTACAAATGGCTTGTTAAAAATCAATATGTAAAAACAGAATCTATTCTGATATTGTACTTGTGCATAATTCATGAATAATAAGGCAATCACTTGGCATACTGAAAATGTGGTCTTCAAATAATCTGTATAATCTACGCGGTGAAATGTGATAGCATTTAACTTGGAAGTTAAAATGGATTTATACTTACATAATGAAATAACAGATGCTCACTAATTACTGAAAATGATATCATACACTATTATGATTTAATAAGATATGATATACTTCATTTATCTCAAACACTGGGAAATTACTGTGTTAAAGTAGCCAAAAAAATATGAAAAGCAACCTATAGTAAAAAAATACAATAACACAACTCAAAATAACTGGGAAAGGTAGTAATAATGATAATAATAATAATAATAATAATAATAATAATAATAATAATAATGGGCAGCACGGTGGTGTGACGGTTAGCACCGTTGCCTCACAGGAAGAAGGTCCTGGGTTTGAATCCACCAACAGGCTGGGGCCTTTCTGCGTGGAGTTTGCATGTTCTCCCTTCTGTCTGCATGGAGTCTCCGACTTTTTCCCACAGTCCAATGCATGGGGTTAGATTAATTAGTGACTCTAAATTGGCCATAAGTGTGAATGTCTGTCTCTCTGTGTTAGCCCTGGGACAGCTTGGCAACCTGTCCAGGGTGTACCTCACCTCTTGCTCTAAGACAGCTGGGATAGGCTTCAGCCCCCCTGCAGCAATAATAATAATACACAAACAAAGAAGCTCATTTAAAAAGAAAATAGAAGTAAGTAAAGAACTCAATCAATAAAAATAAAGATATAATACAATAAGGTACTGTAGTGTGAGATAGTAAAGTTTTCCCATCTGTCCTTGTAGCAGCGAAGCTGAAACAGATGTTAGAGAAGTGTTTTCAGAGGGTGGTCAGGGTTATCCATTTATTATCTATTCACCATAGCTGCAGTGCTTCACTTGATGGAGGAATCCAAACAGTATATTGATTCACACTGAAATCACACAGCAACACCAATGACGAGAGAGAATTCTCAGTTGAAGTTCATGCCACAATCTGATACTGCTGACAGCAGTTCAGAAGGCAACAGCTAAAAATAGTCTGTACAGTCATATATATATATATATATATATGAAATCTAACATTTGTTCTTTACTAATTTTGGGTTGCTGATTTCAAAAATAGTATCCATTTTGCTCTATCAGAGCACAAGTGGCAATTGTAAACATGATCCAGATATTTTTTGCTATATCTGTGGATGCTTCACGACATCCAAACAGTGACAAAACATAAAAGATTTTGTGAAAAAGGCATACTGGGCGACCAAGACAAAACATGGGCACCTCATTCAGTTTGCTGGGCGTGTGTTGAAAACCTCAGAGCACGGACTAAGGGAAAGAGAAAGAGCTTGGGTTTTGGTATTCCAATGGTATGGAGGGAGCCACAGAATCACTTTGATGACTGCTACTTCTCTTTAGTCAATATTTCTGGGTACAGTTCAGAAACTAAATCATCTATCAGTTCCCCTAACCTGCCATCAGCAATGAGACCTGTACCACATTCAGATGAAATACTACCTCCTATTTTTACTGGCTTAGTTGATGAGAGAGAAAAGTCTGATGATGTTTTGTCTTCAGATGCACAGTGATGAGGACTTTGAAGATCCATCTTCCAGTAGCTCATTTGTCCCCCAGTTATTCACTCAGCCAGAGTTAAATGACTTAGTACGAGATTTGGATCTGCCAAAGGATGTGGCTGAGTTGCTTGGGTCTAGGCTGAGTGAGAAAAACCTCCTGGCTCCAGGAACCAAAGTTTCTTTCTATAGACATCGTGTGAAGGATCTTATTCCATCCTTTGAAACAGATGATGACTTTGTCTATTGTGTTGATGTTTAAGGTCTAATGGGTTGTGAGTATGATGCAAATGAGTGGAGGGTGTTCACTGACAGCTCAAAAGCTTGCCAAAAATGTGTCCTACTGCATAATGGCAATTACTTTGCATCTGTGCCAATTGGTCATTCTGTCCAGTTAAAAGAAACCTATGAATAGATGCAAACTGTGTTGGAGAAGCTGAAATACAATGAACACAAATGGACCATATGTGGAAAAAAAGGATTCGCATTTTGTTACAAAACTGTATGTGATTGAATATTTTTATTGGTATTTTTTAACTCAGCATCGCTGAATTAGGTAATATCAACTATTTTCTTGAAAACGGCTGAAATTGTATTTTTTGATGCAGGGCGGTGTTATAAATATATCTCATGATAAGTGTCTATAGACGGGAACTGGGCTGTTACTTAAACTTAAAAACTGTCGTGCAGTACCACACAAATAGCAATAGGTTAATCTAAAATTGGTGCCACAGCCAAGCTTTGCTTAAGGTATCTGAAATGATTCATAAGATGATAATAGTGAGGATCTGCTCATGATGTTTAAGGAGGTCCAGTAAAACTGCCCTGGCATTATCTGAGCAAAGCTTCTATCTCCTGCCAGTTTTCCTTCCTGGAGGCAGATAAAAAAAAAGTTTCATTTTGGTTTCTGTATTTTGATTCCTTTCTCTCATGCCCAGTATGTTTATTTATCTCAGGATGTTCTGTTCCAACTACTAACATATTCAGTCTAAATGTGAGCATGGTTAAAAAAAAAAAAAAATCCTAAAACCCATATCTGCAAACAATATTAGAACTTTAAAACATGATTTTATGATGTTGCCCATATTGTCCTGCACAAAATGGAGGCGCTTTATGATGACACCACTACTCAAAAGCAGATACTGCAGAGGAAATGAAAGGGAAATAAATGAATGCGGGAGACACAGTTTCTCTGTGAGTCAGTCAAAACACTGTGTCTTTCATCTCCCACAGGTGGCTAACATCTTGGGAAACAGTGCAGTGATGTCCTCATGACTGAGAGATGAAGGTCGGGAACAGATACACAATGGCACCATTACACACGGATTCTCTAAGGATCTGTAGTTCATTTGGTTTGTTGAAAATCTCTTCCATCAATTAATATCTGATCTCCATCACAACCCACAAAGACTTTAGCCCCTTTATCTTTGTGTTTACTTTGCTGTTCTGAGTGTAAAAGGGTACACATCTTATCTCTTTTGTAAACATACATGCCTGCATACATAATTGCTCCATGACAATCAAATTATAAATATGCCAACAGCACACACACAAACACAATGAAAAAAGCAGAAACCAATATAGAGACTGAGAAAGAGAGTTTTTCAGTAATATTAAAATTCTGTTGGTCATTTCTGGTATTTGGGATAGGTGAGGTTGTTCTGGCAGAGATATATCAAAACTATTGATTTAACATTTCATCCCATGTTCTGTAAGAAGTAGACAGTGGGGGGCAGGGTGAAGGTCCTCGAGAACTGCTTGAGGTTTTCAAAAGACGGCTCTAATGCATGTCCTCCATTGATCTGCTGAGTAAATGTGATGCCCAGGCTCCAAAGATCTGATATGCTTCCATACTAGAGTTGGGCTGAACGCACCAACTAGTAACGTTTTCCGTTGATCGATGGCTTTGTCTGCAAGTCTGTTGTTGTTGGTCCGTCTGTGTTCTGAAGCTTCTTTTTTTTATTTAATACAAACCACTCTTAGTAAGTGGGTGTCCTTGATGCTAGCTCACTTGACATTCCTCTGTTAGGTATGCACAGTGATGGAGAGAGCAAGAAACATACATACTGACAGTAAATAGACTCACTTAGACAACTGTGGCCATAGTGCACCATGAAATCAGCTCCCAGGGCTTGGGCAGTGAAGTCGTCCACACAGCAGGCACCGTACGTCACATCCCCCATCACAATCGTATCTGCGTCTGTGAACCTGGGATTTGCGAAGAAGCTTTCATCAGTACAGTCATAGACCAATTCAGTTCAATTCAATTCAATTTTACTGTATTTATATAGCGCCAAATCACATCAACAGTCGCCTCAAGGTGCTTTATATTGTTGGGTACAGACCCTACAATATTAGACAGAAAACCCCAACAGTAAGACGACCCCCTATGAGCAAGCACTTGGCAACAGTGGGAAGGAAAAACTCCCTTTTGACAGGAAGAAACCTCCGACGGAACCAGGCTCAGAGAGGGGCAGTCATCTGCCGCAACCGGTTGGGGATGAGGGGAAACAGTAGAGAGCAGAGGGAGACAGGACAAAAGACACACTATGGGAGAAAGCCAGAGTTTAATAGTAACTAATGATTAAATGCAAAGTGGTGTATGAACACATGGAGAGTGAAAAGAGTGAAGACGAAACACTCAGTGCACCATGGGAAGCCCCCAGCAGCCTAGGCCTATTACAGCGTAACTAAGGGATGGTTCAGGGTCACCTGATCCAGCCCTAACTATAAGCTCTATCAAAAACGAAAGTTTTAAGCCTAACCTTAAAGGTAGAGAGGGTGTCTGCCTCCCAAATACAAACTGGGAGCTGGTTCCACAGAAGAGGAGCCTGAAAGCTGAAGGCTCTGCCTCACATTCTACTTTTAATTACCCTAGGAACCACAAGTAAGCCTGCAGTCTGAGAGCGAAGTGCTCTACTGGGATAAAATGGTACTATGAGGTCATTAACATATGATGGGGCCTGATTTTTCAAGACTTTATATGTGAGGAGAAGGATTTTAAATGGGAGAAATATGGTCTCTCTTTCTAGTCCCTGTCAGTACTCTCGCTGCAGCATTCTGGATTAATTGAAGGCTTTTCAGGGAGCTTTTAGATCAACCTGATAATAATGAATTACAATAGTCCAGCCTAGAAGTAATAAATACATGAACTAGCTTTTCAGCATCACTCTGAGAGAGGATGTTTCTAATTTTAGAGATATTGCAAAAATGCAAGAAAGCAGTCCTACATATTTATATAATTTGTGCGTTGAAAGACATATCCTGGTCAAAAATGCCTCCAAGATTCCTCACAGTGTTACTGGAGGCCAAGGTAATGCCATCCAGAGTAAGCATCTGGTTAGACACCATGTTTCTAAGATTTTTAAGGCAGAGTACAATAACCTCAGTTTTATCTGAATTTAGTAGTAGGAAATTAGAGGTCATCCAGGCCTTTAAGACGTGCCTGTAGTTTATCTAATTGGTGTGTGTCATCTGGCTTCATGGATAATGGATTAATTAATGGTAGGACTTCTTTGAGTAGTCTTGCAGGGATGGGGTCTAACAGACATGTTGTGCCTACTGTTGTTTGTTACCATAGTGATCAATACACACACCATGCAAGGCATGGTATCATTATGAGTGAGATGAAAAAGATCAAACCCTATCCACCTGCTGCAGACAGAGTACACTATATAGTATCTGACAACGCTAACAGTCAATGACTGACTCACAGTACATAAGGGTGACACACTGCTGTCCTTTTGCTCTTTATAACCAGCAGCCAATGGCCAAAGTACAACACAACCTGTCTGATAGTTAAAGCCCTGCCAGATGAGGGTTAATGGCTCATCAGTTAGCCTGGCCACAGACAGGAGACTACAGAAAGAGAAGCAGCGTAAGAGGAAATATAGGACTAATACAAATAGGGAGATTAGAGTTTGCAGAGGTCTTTACCAGACTATCTATTGCCATGTTTTGCTGCACATCTGCCTAGGAACAGACAAAATCAGCCTCAGCAACAGTTAATGTTTTCAACAAGAGTGCACTATTCAGACTAGATGCTGTACACCACAAGTAGGTTGTGAAATACACAGACCATGTGGGCCTAATGTTCCACTTTGCAGATGTAACAGAAAAAAAAATCTTCTTGAGAGGAAAACTAACAAATTACACAGGCATCTGTGGACCCAGGTCTGTTAAAAATAATTGCAGATTGTGCTACTGAAAAACAAGTGCTTTCTCATATCACACTTTATGGGCAAATAAAATGCTAAGTAAACCCATAAAGACTAAGTAAAATGAATAAAAGCGGAGAGTAACGGCGAAAAAGAGTTAATGAACAGAAGCTTGAGGCATTCTAGGGGAGGGAAGATGAGTAGACGAGGGGGTGTTTGTAAAAGGAAGTTGTTGCCAGGTATTTGTGGCTGTATTCTGACAGATTTAGGCTAGACAGAAGGGGTAGAACAGAGATGAGAAGAAGGGCTTGGGGAGAGGAGAGGGAAGTGATAAACAGAAATGGCAGCACACAGAACAGCATCTGTAGCAACCAACAGACTCTTAGTAATATGTCTCCTGCTGCCCAATCTTTCAACCAACATCTACTCTCTGTTTATCCCTTGCTCTGCTCCTCGCCAGGGGCTTCACACAAAGTTTCTATTTAGCCTTTCCTCCCTCAATTTCTCTCATATAATCTCTAGTTTGTGCTCTCTCTAGGCCCCTCATCATTGTCCCCTAGATTTCTATGTAGTTTCTCTCTTTTTCTCTCCCCATGTCCCTGTCCCTTCTCCTCTAATGGTCGCTCTCAAGTGAAGGGAGTACAGGCCAGCTGAGCCCAGGAAAACATAGAGTAACTCATCTGGTAAATAAATATTTGCATTCAAAGGTTTGAATCAATGACCCTCTCTCTTGGTTTTGATTTTGTCTGCATGCAACTGTTTGTGTACTTGTGAATATGTAGCCAATAGCAGGCACATAATTAGAGATTACTAAAAACAATATATTAATAGGGATCATTTAAGGTCTGTGCACAAGTTTTCTCAGTCACTGGAGCTATTATTCTTTTATAGCAGTCTGCTAACTTTGTTTGGAGTTGCATAAACGTGCATCAACCTTTCAGCTAAAAATACAGCCTGCCCACCAGAAAAAAAGACTTTCCCCCTGCAATCCACTGCAGACCACGCAGAACCATCTACAATGCAAAGCACAGCACTACAGAAGATTATTGTATCTAATCAGCCATCTATCTGCCAGAAATATCATTATTACACTGGCAGTGCAAGCTGTATCTAGTTATTTCCAGGGTAAGTACATTGAAATTTTATGGTAATAAATGCTAAGAATCCGATTAAGAGGCCGATATGAGTCGTGTAATGCTACTGGGACATGGGTAGAGTAATTACTGGGCAACATATAGTCCCATATCCCAATGGGAGAGTGGAATAGAGGGAAGACACATGATAAGAAAGAACATTAGAGAGAGGACAGCAACATGAAATGTTTATCAGTGTAAATCACAATCATATTATCTCAACACAGGACACTATTGTACAGATATAAAGCCCAAATGTCCTTCAATCCATCCCCATTTAGATTTTTTCACTTTCCATTTCCTTAACTATCACTCTTCCTCTCTATTGCTGAATACACTTGTATCTTGTGTGTAGCCCAGTTCCGTTTTCTTTTAACATATCAGCACTGGTTTTGCTTCATCTCAGGGTACTCAGTTTAGCCATTCCAACTGAAATGTCATTAAGATCTAATTAAGATGTCAGAGGAGCTTGTGAACTCCATAACAGCCCTTGTTAATTAGCTCTTTAGCATACAGCTCAATATGTGTGAGAAATTGGCAACTGATTTGAATCTTTGTTACAAACACCACTGCACTGGTGTGTGCTACAAAAACAATCATGAGTCTGTAGCCAGACTGGAATACATGTGCGTAAGCACATGCATGTGCACATGCACACACCGTGTGGATTTATTGCCAGCTGACTGTATCATTATTTATCAACTGTTTAAGTAGCTGATGTGTTTTTACATAAATAACACCTTTTTTCAGTACATCATTGTCCTAGTGTGGTTGGGTAAGCATGAAAGTAAATGAATCTTTCTGTTCTGTCCTCTGAAGATGATACCCTTTTTCTGACTTTGACAGGAATTTCTTCTGATGCCACAATAAAAAAGGGAACTTGTTGGTACCAGTGCATTACAGCTCAAAGATGTTGCAGCAGACAAAGAGAATCTAAACCTTCTCCTGTCTCTGAACAATCCTATTGTGATACACAAAGCCATTTAGTCACAGATGACACTTATCTGTTCATGAAAAATACTAGACTAAATTAAACTAACAGGGTTCCACCATCTGTCTGAATAACTGTTGATTTAAGGTTTGCAGTACTTTGTGACATGTTAAGTTGCTGATATATTTCACAGTTTTACTATTGAGCCTATTAGCCTGAGAAAACACTACAGTTTAAAAATAATACACAGACATCTTTCCATTCTAAAACTGCATTGCACTGCAGGTAATATGTCAATGACATATTTAAACTCTGAGCTTGCTTAACAGTATGGTTGTATTATGCATTTTATTCTATTTACATTGTTTGTTGTGGCAGTGTGTGTTAATTTTAAGTTGTGTATTTTAAGTACTGTATTTTTATGATAGTTGTGTATACCTGATTTTCTTTTGTACTTCATTTATTCAGGGGAACTCCACTGACTATCTTGAACTGAAAGTGTACTTAACATTCATTTGTTCCAAACAATCATTGTGTCAAATGCAGTTGCAGTCCTCAACTTCATGCTGTTGTGTTTCACATATTACAGTTAATGTTTTAATGTGATCCAGAGAAACTATAAATGACATTCATGTGACAGACATATTTAGAGTTGCTTTGGTAATAATTTTCAAAAATACTGTATCTGATTAATGCCGTGCATGTCGTTTTTCTTTTTTTTTTTTTTATTTATACTGTGTATGTTTATACTTCTCAGTGTAGGAATGGGAAGCAATTTTCATGCATTAAATGCTTTTTTTTTATTGCCAGTGTGTGAAGCGATTTTAAACCATATAACTAATGAATTTTTTTAGTTCTAGCTAAGAGTGATGTGAGAGAGGGACGCTTGGCTAGCTGCGATTTGGCTACAAACCTTCAATTTGGTTTGCTTTGTAACATTCATTTCACTTTTTTTTTCTTTTTTTACACCAATGAGTATTTTCATAGTTTTCAGTAACATAACCAGCATGAGACACTGGAGGGCAAAAACACCATTACAATATGCTGGCCAGCTGGGCTCACATACAGTAGTGCAATATACAGTGCCTTGAAAAAATATTCATACCCCTTGAACTTTTCCACATTTTGTCACGTTACAACAAAATACAAAAGTATTTCATTGGGATTTTATGAGATAGACCAACACAAAGTAGCGTATAATTGTGAAGTGGAAGGAAAATGCTACATGGTGTTCAAAATATTTTACAAATAAAAATCTGAAAAGTGTGGCACACATTAGTATTCAGCCCCCCTGAGTCAATACTTTGTCAAACCACCTTTTGCTGCAATTACAAAAAAGTTGAGACCAAAAAGTTCAATTTTGGTCTCATCTGACCAGAGCACCTTCTTCCACATATTTGCTGTGTCCCCTACATGGCTTGTGGCAAACTGCAAATGGGACTTCTTATGGCTTTCATTCAACAATGGCTTTCTTCTTGCCACTTTTCCATAAAAGCCAGATTTGTGGAGTGCATGACTAATAGTTGTCCTGTGGACAGATTCTCCCACCTGAGCTGTGGATCTCTGCAGCTCCTCCAGAGTTACCATGGGCATCTTGGCTGCTTCTCTGATGAATGCTCTCCTTGCCTGGCCTGTCAGTTTAGGTGGACAGCCATATCTTGGTAGGTTTGTAGTTGTGCCATACTCTCTCCATTTTTGGATGATGGATTGAACAGTGCTCCATGAGATGTTCAAAGCTTGGGATATGTTTTCATAGCCTAATCCTGCTTTAAACATTTCCACAACTACATCCCTGAAATGTCTGGTGTGTTCCTTGGTCTTTATGATGCTGTTTGTTCACTAATGTTCTCTAACAAACCTCTGAGGCCTTCACAGAACAGCTGTATTTATACTGAGATTA
>VUQI01060130.1:2185-23747 GCA_015106735.1 Paratilapia polleni | reverse complement strand
ACCCAAAGGGGGGGGGGGGGGGGGGGGGGCTAATCCAGCTATCATAGGACGAGAGGCAGGGTACAACCTGGACAGGATGCCAGTCTGTTGCGCAGTGAGACAGACAACCATTCGCACTCACATTCACACCCACATTCAATTCACGATCATCAGTTAACCTAACATGCACGTGTTTGGACTGTGAGGAGAAGCTGGAGTGCCTGGAGAGGATCCATGCAGACTCCACACAGAAGGGCCTGAGCCAGCCGGTGGATTTGAACACAGGACCCTCTTGCTATGAGACGGCACCACCGTGCCACCCACAGCACTTTGCAATGTACTGCATTCTGACTTTATTTACACATGGTCTCAAATTTCATGGAAAACAGGTTGTACCTATGGGTATAGATTTACACCATACACCTGTTTTAACATTCACCTGGCAAAGGGGGGAGTTTCTCTGTGTTCTCAAGTCTGAGTTGATGTAGATTTATGAGATTTTTTTTTTCAGTGTAAAACTTTTTGTATATAAGTATACAGTTGAAAGCGTTTTATTTATTTATGTTTAAGTCTGAGATAGTATTTAAGGTTGCATTTTGCTGTAAGTGCCTCTCTCAGTTTTCTGCCTGGCAACAACCAGTGATAAGGCACAAACTACACCCCCCTTTAAAACCACCATAGCCGCTGCCTTCCCTGTAAACGACACATTACTGTGATTAAACAACTTATGCAGCAGGTTCACTTCAGCTCGGCGTTTCTGTGATCTTTGCAGTGGCAAACTTGGGGGCGAAGACACCCCCCCTAGCGCCATGTATCCGAACTGCACCCCCTCATGCCGAGAAGCACTGCCCCCTGTGAAATTCCTGACTGCCAGGGTGATTCCTACGGTTACCAAGGGCTGCTTCCTACTGTAGCCTACCGTGTGCTGTGGGGCAAACTATTTTATAACCTCTGGATAAATTATCAACCACGGGAATGATCTCTCCAGCGATAAAGGGTGAGTTATGATTTAATTACACCTGAGATAGTGTCGGCCATATGTGTGTTCTGCAGATGTTAGTGTGCGGGCTCACTAGTGTGTGAAGCTCAGCCTTACAGCCTATAATGTCCTGTCTTGATTCCTGTAGCCTACAAAAATGTGCGTTACCGTGCCTACCTGTTTTTCCATACAGACAACAAAGGCAGTTGTCCGCTGAATGTGTGTTTTTAAGGAAAGATTTGGGAATACGCCCTTGCTGGTTTTTCCTACCTGTATGAAAGGGAATGCTTTTAACTTCATTTGAATGTCCCCAAACTGCGGCCAGACCAACGCACAAACCCACACTGGGAAAGTTAACCGTATTTGTGAACATTTCGCTGCACTTTGGAGTTTCTAACCTTCTCATTTTGAACAGATATATATTTGTACTGGCCCTCTCTCAGCCACAAACTCTCAGAGCCACTGAGAGAGAAAGAGAAAAGTCAACTATGTTTCATACGGATGGCTGGATCCGCATAACCCCGGCTGGTGCACCGCAGCTCAGCTGTTAACTGTAACCTGCGGCGGCGGAGTTGTCGCGGACGGATACACTGTAGCACCCCTAGCATCGGAAAACAACCAGTAAGCCGAAAGAGCACCCAGAACACCCGTCTGTAACCACTGCGGCGTGCTTTGGCTTTTCAACTAGTCGTACATATGGGTTACAAAGGTGAGGGAGAGCAAGAAGGGGGCGTCCGAGGCCACGGTGAAACCAGGGAGTTTCCTGCCACTAGGTCCGCCTGCGTGCCGGGTCACAGGTAGGAGCTGGGCGGGTAACCCTGCTCTGGAGCTCCACCAAAAGAGAAAACGGACTACTGTTTAGGTAAATTGTATTACTTAAACAAATAAAAGAACTATCAATTATGGTTTAGATGGGTAGCTTTTTTTCGTATGTGAGATATTAAGATGCATTATGAGGGGAAAAATGGTCAAAAATAAGTTAGCAGGTGCTTCTGTAGCACGTGCAAGTTTGGTGACGTCTAATTAATAACCGGTAATGGTTTCTGTTGAGCTGCTCGAGTCCTCTCTGGCCGCCTGCTCTGTCTGCAGGCCAGTGTGGCATTGATAGAAACTTTGTTATAATGAAATACACAAGTCTTTGCTGTGTTAGTTGAGACAGGATAAAAGAAAAGCTTATTACCATATCCCAAAGACAAACCAAACAATATTAAGTGTAGAATGATATAAAACAGAGACGAGCAGCAAATATGTAGCACTTCAACCTGCTGAATTACTTGTTAAACGACTAATCGACCACTTTGTATTGCTTGCTCACAAGGAATAGGCCATTTGTCTAGTAGACAAGCGTTAACAAGCTGGTGTTTAGAGTTATGATCTGAAAACGAACAGAAGACTTAATGGATATCCTTGTACACATGTATTAAAATAACAAGTTTGATTCACAATTACCCTGTCTGTCACATAAATGCCCATATTTCCACACAGTATCTGAAATCTGCACGGGTGATGCAGTGAGATCCCTGACCGACATTACATTGTGACAACAGCTTCCTCTCCATAAATTATGTAAGATCCCCATCATCATAAGGACTTTATGTTCAGGATCATTCCTGTCACAATGCACATGGATTCTTCGCTTCACCTCCCGCTCAAGAAAAGTCTCTCTGCTTTTCTACCAGTGGCACAGCTGTCACTGTAAGGTGTGTGCTGGATAAATGAAGTATTTTATATGTGTGTGTGTGTGTGCATGCGATTTAATTTTTGCCTTATTTGTTAAGCTTGACATCAGAGTTAGTTCTGTCAGATAACCACAGAGAGCATGGACGGTGCATTAGCTGGTCATAACTGCAGAATTCCTTACATTGCTGGGGTAGTTCTGATAAACAAGAGGCTCAACCACGTCATGTACTCTGCCGCAGTATAACATAATTTGTTAAATAGCTTGAAGTGAAACTCTGAGTATTTAAATCAATTCATGAGCTGTTCAAGTAGACTCAGTGAGGAAATGGTGCTTTCTCTAAGAAAAAGTAGAAGAGTAGTCATGCTAATTTATGTCCTTTTCTTCATGTTTAGATGGTCTGTGTTTGGCTTCTCTGCTGTTGGGTACACTTTAGTGCTGTGTTAGGAATAGATGGTAGACGTTTGGAAGAAGATGGAAAAAAATTACTTCTATCTTGAAGAAGAAACAGGCAGCATCCAACAGTGACTTTTAACTCTTTGTGTTCCAGTCAGCTGTCAAGTGTGTTGATGTGAAAGAGGTTGTTGATGGTACCAAGGTGCTTGTAATGAGTCACTGGGGGCTTTATGTTTTTGCAGCAGTAGGTGATGTTGAAGTATATACAGTAAAATCACACAACCACCAAGCACCAATTACAAACTGTTAAAAATAATGTGTGTGAAACGATAGAGTTCTTAAAGTGTGCTGGCATTTTCAACATGTCCAAAACATAAAATATTGAAATTTAGTCAATATTTCATAGTGATATTTGGAGGCTTATTGTCACATGAGGAACAAACTATTCTGTTTGGAGTACAGCGAGTCTGCAACAAAAAGAAGACCAGAATTGTCACCTTATTGAGTTGGAAAGTGTGACTGCTGACTAAAAAGTTAAAATTTGGGCTTTTGTTATACTGTAATCATTTGTGTCTATGCTGTGGTTCTATCAGAATGACTGTTGGCCATTTGTCAACACATTAAACCACTTAACCACTAATCATCATTCTGTAGTCCCCAAATTAGCCTTGTTACCGATGTGTAGCTGATATCACCGTGTTGGTGTTGTTCCTGTCATATTAATGGCAGTCCAGGAACATCATAGCTACTCAACAGCCTCAGTGTTGAGATGTCAGAGCTTTGCAGCTTGCGTGTATCTCCTCCTTTAGTGGAGCAAGTGTAGAGCAATGAAGTCGCAGTAAGGATGAGGTTGTGGTGGATATAAGGATCAAATACAGGACTTTCACCCATGAGACAGGGGTTTGAGTCCTGTGTGAAACCAAAATTAAATCTGGAATAATTTATTTTAGACTTATCAAACTTCTTATTTTCAAGGAAAAAAAAAATAAGTTGACAGAGTTTTGTTATGTTTAGGTTAAAAAAAACAACTGCTTGGTTAGTTTTAGGAAAAGCTCATGGTTTGTGTTAAGTGAGTCCCTTTCACAATGTTAACCATGTTTTCAAAAGGTTATCTTGCTTATCTTGCTAGTTTAAACCCCTTAAGGCAAACTTCTCCCATGTGTGGTCTTTTTTTCCCCAAGTTATAAAGCTGTGACATCACAAAGGGGTAACTGATCAGTTTTAATGACTGCCCTGAAGCAACACTGATTATGATGTTGTAGGAACAGCACCGACATGGTGATATTAGATTGTGCAGCAACAAGAGGCACCGAAGTCTAAACAGAAAAGTTTTTCCAGTGGTTGTTTGTGTTTATAACAGCTTTTCAAAGTGTGAGACAAAGTGGGGTTGAGGAGGGGACTGAACTGAAGGCAGTTAGAGTAATGCTTCAGTGGGACCTGCACTTCTGAAGAATAGCATGACCTCTGATTTCCATCTTGAATAAATGTCATTTATTTTTGAAATAACAGGAATAAGGTGTCCATTATAACTCCAGAACTTGCCTGGGAATTGTCATGTTTTAACTGGTCTTCATTATCAAGGTAATGCAGTGATAGTCTTTCCTACATTAACAGGCATATTTCAAACAAGAAGTGATGCTAATAGCTTCAGACGTTAAGAATTTGTCAAAATTATTGAAAACCAAGGGGTTTATATCAACTAGATGACCTGTCTGCAGCTATTGCAATCACCAGCGGCTGGTTCATCGACTGACCACCAAGGATACCCTCATTGTGGTTGCCTAGTAACACCAGCACAAAACTGCAACAGGTAAAGGCCAACTGTGAATCGAGCATAAGGTGTGGAGTTGGTGTCACTGAGCCTGTCGCTCTGCAGCAGCACCAAATGTGCATGTTGATAAACTGTGAAGTCAGAAATATTCAGATTCTAAATATCAAGTGCTAGTAGACTCTCTAAGTGTCTGCTGTTGGTTCTCTGGCTCTGGCAGATCTCAGTGGATATCTGTGGGTTTCAGTTCTGTGACACTTGGGAATGTTGATTGAATTCCACAGAATTAACGGCCCTCATTTGCTCAGTCATAGAAAACAGCACAGTGAGCTTGTGACCGGGCCCAGACTTCCACAGTGACGCGCTTCCCTCATGTCCCAGCACGTCTCGTGACTGCAGCCGTCATCGACTTGCTTTCTCTCCAGCTGAAGTGGAGTCATTATTTTGCACTGGGAGCTGCTTGGCTCTTATTACAGTGCCGGGAGATGTTTTATCATGGTGGTAATAGAGGCACTGCTACGAGGGCCTTGTGGTTATGTAGGGGGGGAGGCGAGAGCGAAAGAATGAGCCGCATGCTGATGCCGGGAAGCAACAGAGCACGCTAAGTTGTATTTTAATAAATGACAAAAACAGGTTTGTGTAAGAGATTATGTCAAAAGTCAGGTCATCCAGGCATTTAATAACTAAGTGATAATCCCCAGTTTTGCACTAAGCCCATCACGTGCTGGAGAGCTGAGTAAACATAGGTCTCATACATAATTAGCTCTAAATACAGATGAGCTTTTAATAACATCTTATAGGGATGCACCAATTGTGAAAATCTGGGCTGATACCGATGATTAAAATAACAATATGTCTGACAGCTGCTGATCAGTTTTTCTGTTAGTTTGTTTTTGTTATTTTTATTTTCCTTCATCCAAATCGCACGTCAGGCAAATACCGATACATGGCCAGTATTTCTGTGCATCCTCGGTCTCTTTCCTCAAACCTGCATCACTCAAAGACTAAGTGTTCGCTACAGATTTAGCCCTGATCATTTCAATCAGTGTGTAGAGAACACGTGTCCATTTTTACCTATGGTTCAGTTGGATTTTTATTGTTTTAAAGCAAAGTAAGTGTCTCCACAGCAACTGAGTGTAAAATTAGTGCTGGAACGGTGCAGGAATCAAAAGATTTGCCTTAAAAGGCTGTGGGATTTCAGGATTAATCACCTCTGGGTGTGAATGATCTACAGAGCTTTTCACTCCTGCTCTGCAAAGGGGAAGAACGGATGAGCGGCTTGCCTGAAAGGAGGTTTTGAATGAAAACATGACAGATCATCTTATCTGGTTCATTAGATGCTTAATTTGCTGCTCTACACAGGAAAGTGCTGTTTCTGCCCCTTGCTTGGCTCCTACTCATATAATGAGCATGCCTTCATGGTTTAGGAGGAAGTCGGCTTGCAGCAAAGCACCTCGGTGGTTCAGTGACTTCAGCCCGTGTAAAAACAGCAGGTTCTGTACAGCAGACTATATGTCTCTTCACCTGCTGTAAAAGTTCATCAGTGTGTTATGGGGTCAGTATGTTTGGTAGGTTGTGAGTGAGCCATGTGCTTCCCTGAGTTTCCCTAAAGAGCTTCACAAAGGTCCGTCTCACAAATAATTCTTAATCCTCTCAAGCCCCAGCTGTAACTAGTAAGTGCTTCCAATCTGATGTATTAAAACATCAGACATTTTTCATTTAGTCTGGTTGCTGACAAGCTGTCATTCAAATCGGCTGCAGACTACACACCAGACTGAGAAGGACCTTCTCAGGGGCCCTTGGTTCACTTCTAAGTGAACTCTGGTTCATGGTGTGAAAACAAAGCAGAAAAGCACAGGACATGTGATGGAGTTTGTAATGTGAATTGAAAGGTAAAATGTCTAGATAGCAGTCTCATCTGCACTGTAAAAAAAAAAAAGCATGATTTTGTTCATTTAGATAATCTGTTAATCATGATAACATATTTCCTTCAGTATGTTTATGATTTTGGAGATTATTTACTCAGCCACCTCTTCTTTTATTCTCTTTCTGCCTTTTTATGACATTCAGTTCAATTCACTTTTATTTATATAGCCCCAAATCACAACAACAGTTGCCTCATGGCGCTTTATATTGTGGGGTAAACACCCTACAATATTAGAGAGAAAATCCCAACAGTCAGACAACCCCCTGTGAGCAAGCACTTGGCGACAGTGGGAAGGAAAAACTCCCTTTTAACAGGAAGAAACCTCCGGCAGAACCAGACTCAGGGAGGGGCAGCCATCTGCTGCGACCGGTTGGGGATGAGGGGAAACAGAAGAGAGCAGAGGGAGACAGGACAAAAAATACACTATATTACAGCTAAAAGAGTTTCAGAGTAGGAGGAGTCCCATTAATTTCACCTTAACCTAACAGTTAAGGATCGGATCACTATAAATTTACCAGTACAACTGATGAACTTAATAAAAGAAATCTTCTTACCACCGATAACTTGATTATGTACAAAAAATAAACTCCATTATTCCAGTTCTCTGATTACCTGAAGGATCTTTAAACTTTACAGCTTTCAGCAGACTAATATGATTTAACCAGGCATTAATGACTCTGCATACTTATCACGGTAGAGGAAGATGCAGACAGTATTGCAGATGTTTGTGGTCTGGGTTTTAGAATTGTTACACCACTAATAATCATCCATCAGTCCATCAGCATTGGCTTATAATGGCTGGAAGATACTTACTATGGCTCGTGTTGCATCCCTTCTCATATAACTATTGCATATGTATTGTAGTACTTTCCCAGGAAGTTATGGCAGTCACCCAAACCACAAAGTTTTCATTAAAATACATACTATGCATTTTTTTTAAAAGTGGATCTATTATGCTTTCCCTTATTTGTCATCATAGATATACTTTTCCAATCGTGAATATTCATAATAACATGGGTATAGTTTCAAAGAATGAGGTCAGTGTATTTACAGGAAATCCTCATGAGTCAAAAGCTCAGGCTTCAGACTCGTTGAAAGTCAGTTTTTCTCAACTCTTGGCTCTTTATGATGTAAATTAGAGCAGCTCTCTCTAATATGGCCATCACAGGCACACAGCTCAGGCTGTGAGTCAACATCTCCACCCACCAGCTGTTCAAACCTTCTGTTTGCAAGGGATAGCCAGTCAGAAGAAGGTTTGCTTAAGGGTTGGGTGGCCTAAAAGGCAGACGAGTCAAAACTGGTTCAGACAGAGGTTTACTTGGCTCTGAGATAAATAAAGCTTACTTTGAACTGTAAATCATGCAAAGCTACTCTAGTAGAGTCCAAGAATAACAATCTGAAGTTAGAAATAAGCACAATAGCTATCTTTTAAACTGAATTTAAAATTGCACAGAGCATTCTTTGTCCACTATCAAAACCATAAACAGGGATAATGATGTTTGAGCTGTGTTATGCTGCTTAGTGCCAAAGCCATGATGTCAAATTGTATACATGTATTCACTTGAGCCGGTAATAATCGAATCTTGCCACGCTGCCAGCTTTTATTGCACGTGATGGGAAAGGTGCAGCCAAGCAGCACTGCGTTGTTGGTGGCTGACAGCAGATGTCTCGTGGCTACGGTGGAACTTTGCTTCCACTCTGCTCACAGATCAAAGTATGTTCTTGGGCTATTTACGCAAGTTGTTTGTTTACATTCCCAGTTCAGTCTGCGGGATGTTTATTTGCTGTGTGCTCAGGTTGTTGCACCTGTTAGCTTATATTAGACTGGAGTGTGTATGTTTCTACCATATTGTTTTTCATTGTTTTGTTGTTGAGTTTGAGTCAGTCAGTTCAATGATATGTTCATGAAAGGGCCTTGTGAGACACTATACCCTTCATGCTTGATTGCTGTGATATAATTTAGCCCTTCCTCCTCTCCCACTGCTTGCTGTCGGTGTTTGCCAGGACAAACAGACAAGCCGGCAGCTCAGCAGGGGTCTTGGATTACTGTGAAGAACCTGTCGGGCTGCCTCCCTCCTCAGGAGATGGGGGATTCCTGTTTCAGCTTCAGACTCGCAAACTTGAAGTGGTTCCACTTACCCATTTTCTCTGGCATGGCAAAGACAGAAACCACATGTGAGAGCGTCCTGTTTCACTTCAATACAGACCTCAGACCCGGGCCGCACACAGGATTGGCAAATAGTAGGGAGGGTTGTTCAGTGTGGAGTATCTGAGCTGGTAAAAACGTGGAATACTGTTTTTTTTTGTTTTTTTTTTTTAATGCACACTGAAGCAGGAAAAAATCGATCAGCTTTTAACCTGGCTGCTCTCTACCCATGTCTGCACTCTGACTGAACCTGGACCATGCACTCATTTAACCCTATTAATCCCTCTTGAAGCTGCGTGCCCTCACTTTTAAGAGGATTAAACCAGGTATTGGAAATGCATCTGTGATGTGTCCAGCTCACTTAGCACAAATTATTCAGTGGATATATTCCTGCAGTGGAGCACTAGGTCGGATCACTTAACAAAGGTTGTCCAACTGTTGACCAAGGGGCCAGAACAAAAAAAGATTTTTTTTAATAGTTGCTAACATAAACAAGGTCAGAAGCTGTACTCTTTTTATCCATGTTGATTTAACCTTGTAAGTTATAAGTCATCAGTCATGATGAGAAGTAAAACCAAACCTAACCCTGTGTTTTGGAGAAAAATAAAAGTTTTCTTTTTGTTTTTTAATTAATTAAATAATGTGTTTATTTATTTATTTTAAAAAAGGTTTTGACCTCTGTGGACTCATAAGAGTAATTTTGAAAATCCTAAAAATCACATATTCAGGTTGCATTGGGTTAGAGGTACTAACACCTCAGAGGGTCAGCTGCTAATAGCCATGGGTAATGTCTTTGTTTTCTTCCATGAAAGGTTCATGTGATCATAGACTGTATATAAAAGATGAACACAGCCACTGTGAACTCACCCATTAGTTTCTGGACTCTTCATTTTGAAGACTCAAAGTTAGTGTTTTTTTGGATGCTACTGTGTTGGTCGTTTGCAGCCAGAGGTGACCATATTTGATTGAGAGGGCGGAATGCTAAGTTATAAGCTAAGGCTAGCAAGTTTAGTTGGCAAGCTTCATTCATAAACTGTATAGGTGCAATGCACAGACACACATTTAATTATTGCTAAGTAACAGACTAATAAAATAACTGAAGTTCACTTACCATGTTCTTGAATGGGCTGTACCTCATAGCCAGTCATATTATTTGTCATTTAAGTCCATTAAAATGCTCCACAAGGCACCAACAGCACAAACACGAGGGGAGGTTCAGTGAAGGCTTACAGTTGTAGTGAACGGGGAAAATATTTTTTTGTACCAGGTTCGAAACCTGCTTTTTAATGCTTTCTAACATGGGAGTCTGTGGGGATTGACTTGGTTTTGGAGACTGCCTCAAATGGTCACATCAGGAACTGCAGTTTTTGGCACTTCTGCCGCTTTCTTGTGATAGGGGTGGGACCACTCAGGGAAGAAATTAAAGTGACAGATGAGACTCAATCAGAAAGCAAAGGTGGGTGTCTGTGTCATTGTTTCTGCCCTTACAGACTAAAACAAAACAGAGCAAAATTTATGCATCTCAAAACAAAACCACACTGGTGTGGACATAACCTATAGGGGAGCTCTGGAAAAACTGAACTTGGGTTGGGCAAATCCGAATACCAGGCAAACCGTCCCCCAACCAGTTACTGCGAACAAGTGCCCTCCCTTAACAGACTCTGGTGAAGGTCACTTCCCTTTAAAAGGGAGGTCTTCCTCCCCATTGTTGCCAAGTGCTTGCTAATAGGGGGTCATTGGGTCACTGGCGTTCTCTCTATAAAATTGTAGGGTTTATCTTTCAATATAAAGCCCCTTGAGATGACTGTTGTTATGAAGTGGTACTGAATAAATAAAACCTGAATTTAATTAACTTCTAAAGCTCACCAACACAGATGTTTAGGCTTTCCTGTTTGCTTTGCTGTTCAGTCTCTACAGCAACCATAAATTAGAAACTGCACTTTTACAGAGGGTTGACATGGTAACTGATCCCAACACAAAACCAGGCTTTTTGGTGGGGACCAGTTTGCCCTGCACCAATCACTTTGTGTTTTTTGTACAGATTAGACAAATGAGATGTAGCATATTAGGCACTGAGCTTTAACGGTGCTTTTAGGTGAACTTGAATAATTTTGGGCTAAGCCAAGCTAGCTGTTTCCTCTTGACACTCGTCTTTATGCTAAGCTGGTGACTCGAGCATTAGCTTCTACAGGCATAAGGTTTATCTCATCTTACACTCAACAAGAAAGGGAGTAGGTTTATCTTCCAAAGTGTCAAACTGCTCCTTTGAGACGTTTTGCCTAACTGAACAGCTTGTCATTATAAAAACTTTAGCTAAGATCAGCAACACATTGATGTACTGTGGGGCACGCAAATCCCCATATTGTTGGGGAAAATCATGGGATTTTTTTTTTTTTTACCATCAAGTGTGGCCAGTTGACCTGTGCTGGAGATCCCTGTTTCACATCAAATTTACTAAATAAAATGAAAAAAGGTGATCTGTTTTTACATCAGAGAAGGCTGAAGCTTGTGGAAGCCCTGCTTATCTTATGTGACTACGTAAGAGAATACTGTGTATGGGTAATGCAGCTGGCTGGTGAGACTGCAGAGAACCAGTTGAGGGAGGATTTGTCACCATGTGAGGATGGTTCAGACATTTAAAAATGATTTGCAGGATGAGCATATCCAAATATGCAGTTGTGCAATCTTCAAAGCATTTTCAGGCATCTATGACAGTCACGCAAGTATGCGTACACACAGTCACTCACAGATGTGCCGACACCACACTCCTTAAAAATGGGTCACACTAGATGTTTAGAGTGTATTTTTGGACCCAGTGATGTGTTTGTCCCCTACTAAGTGGTAGATAAGGAGTGCAGTTTGTGCACTAAACCTGGCTAAGTGACTCTTCTGCTGGAATTTTGAATGTGGAAAAGCAGGAAGACAGTTTGTTCACTTTCTCATCACCTTTAAGGTGACTGGAGCCATAAATCTTTGTGTTTGTGCTCCAAGCCTCGCCTGAGAGTTTCAGTGCAGGTTTCGATGGAGTCGCTGCAGCAGCTTCAGACCATTCCAGGATGAGGTATGGAAGCTTTTAAAGCACTCTAGATGATAGATGCAGATATTCAGAATCAAAAAGTGTTTATATCCACCTGAAATACTCCTCGTAGTTCACCATAACCAAAGCACCGCATCACTTGTTATGTTGTTTGAGACAGGCGTCAGATTAATATCAGCTGAGATTTAATATCAGCTATATATTTGTCCTCCTCTCCATAGGGTTTTAGGGCTGTTTAATGTCAGGTGTAGGCAGACAGGCTCAGTGTGCAGAGCCAGGCAGAGATTTGATTTAGTTTGAGCTGCTTCTGTACTTTCATCTCCCTCACAGTAGTTTAGAGGGTGTATGCGTGTGTCCTGCTGCTTCATTATGTCAATGTGTTTACAAGCACGCCTCAAGCATTGACTCACATTTGCTTTATTCAGAATTATGCTTTTAAGCTGACTGTGAGCCAAATTTATCTCAGTCAAACACCTTTTCACACCTCTCATCTTTTACCTAGTAATACTCACTCTGACCATACCAACAAAAGGACTCTTATATTCCCCTTAATGAAGTCTTCAAAACTTTTACCTGCTCCAGGGAACAGTACCTGATTTTACTTTGCGGGTTTTTACTGTGGTGATTTTGCTTTTTAAAGCGTTTCATGCATGAGTGCTGCAGCATTTGATCCCCTTGAGGGAAGATTGCAGCTTGATTTCACTGTAAATGACTTAATTTAGGGTCCAATCAACCAGTGAAGCTCTGCTAATTATAATTAATGCGATCACAGTGTCGTTAAGTGCTTTGGATGAAAGCATCAGTCTAGCTGGATGAATTGAAAACTTGAAGTTCAGCCCGTGTTGCGTGCATTTTGGGATGTTCCGCACCTACTTTTGTTCACTCTGCTTGTTGATGTGTGACGTTTGCGTTATTAAACTTTAGCATATGCATTTACCAGTCCCTCACCAGCCACTTCAAAACTAACCGATTTTGTTTTTGCTAAATAATTATGAGTATATGAGTTAGTTTAATCATTAATGATTTTTTTGGTTTAATGCGCAAACACGTCCCCACTACGATTGAACACATAAAGCTTAAAACACTTCCAGGACCATCCTTTCTTGTACAGCTGCCCAGAAAGTGGCAAAAGTGAAACGTTCCAATTTACCCTGTGGGAACCGTTAACTGTGGCAGACAAAGATTTGGGTCTAACTTTTGTAAGAAAATTCTATTTAAATGCAGTTTCCATTCAAACAGAATTCAATAATATAACTAACTATTGATCCTATCCCCTATCCACTGACCCACATATCAATATCTCAAGTAACCACGCATCTTTCATGATTAGAAAGGGTTGATGCATAGATGGAGAGGTATGTGTGGATTTATTTCTGTGTCTGTTGTCACCCATGATAGATGGATAAAAGGATAGATACTGAAGGGAGGAAACACAGCATTTGGTGATGTCTGTGGGTTGTAGACTTCAGGTAGTCATTGACTGCAAAGGATTTTCATCCAGTTATAAAAAAAAAAAAACAATCCTTATATTTAAAATTATGTTGGTTTATCCAGTAAATTTTGAGCCTCTGAATATGGGGGGGCTATGTATAAAAATGGCTGTAATTCCCAAACAGTTAATGCAGTATTTACCATTTTACCATCATTATATTTGCATTGTAAAATATGATATTTTAACAAAATTTCATGCCAATAAAGGCTGTTGATTTTAAATACTAATAATCAGGGAGGTTACAGGTTCTTTATGGTAAAGGTTTATACATATTATAATGATACAGTTATCCTAACTTTGTCCTAACTTTGAATTCAAGCAGAAAAACAGGCTGAAATTATAAACTTGACAAGAAACAATATTTGTGACATTTGTAACTGGTTAGAATAACTAAAATGTCCCGACAGCAGTGATGGACCTCAGGACTTCTGAACCTGAGCATGGCTGCAGTGTGAGACAAATGATTTTACTGTAAAACTGTGACTCGGCATATAACAGCTCACCTGTCTCAATTTTACAAAGCAGATTATATTCCCCCCCCCCCTGTTGGGAATAATTGATAGTTATGAATAATTAACAAAGTTACCACTGCTGTGCCATGTGTGTACATGTACACAGCTCTCTGGCTTTGGAGATGCACATATGGATCCTGTGAAGCTGCTGGTCTTTAATCTGCCTCAACAGCTGGAAGCAACAAACACAACTTCAGCTCCTGCTAAGGTTTTATCAGATCAGGATTAGGCTGCATTCATTATTTTTGAGTCTCATTAATAACCTGGTAAAGACGTGGTCTGTGAGCATCCAACAATTCAAGTACAAAAAAGATATTTGAAATTATCTACTGCCAAATTAAAATTGTGGACGAAAGGCCAAATCGCACAGAAAAAGATACTTTTACCAAAATACATGTGTACGTAGCCTTAAGCTAATAAGATTGGATTTGGTGATTTACATAGCTCAGTATTTGAAAAATAAATATGATAAATTTTACCTTCCGCTCCCCTTACATCTCAGAAAAAACACTTGCAAGCTCTCTAAACATTAACACTTCTTCTTGTATAGTGTGGTAAACTGAGCAGAAGGACAAACTGTTTGACCCTATCTAACTACATAAAAGGTCTGTGTTACATTTAACACCACTTTGGGACACTTATGAATGTAATGCAGCCCAGTATGCCACCACCCACCACTGACTTCAGTAAAAAACATAAAGTAGAATTATGAGTTTTTCAGCTTTGGGTTAGATTTCACAGGAGTACCTAATGAAGTGTTCAGTGAGTGTGTAGTTGTGAGTTCCACAGGTTGAAATATAAAAGAGAGTGGGAGGTGGTGGTGGGAATATGATATAAAAAAGAAAAGGATCAAGCAGTTCTTTGTGGCATTCACGAAAGAGAATAGTTTTGTTTTAACTCGATCAAATCCTGTAAATCAAAATTAGATGAAAATTCCATTCTGTGGTGTAGCTAATTAATTACTTGAGTTCTGTAGTAAAAAGATAATATCAGAGTTGTAGCTTGAATTTTTAATGCCTAAATGGCTGGTGCGGTTTTTGATTGAATATATGATCCAGGCTGATGAAAAAATATCTCTGGGTTTGTATAAATGTCTTGATATTGACATCATATTGATGTAGAATTCATTCTTCTCATGTCCTAGCCAGGAGAAGTAATTTTCTTCATGTGAGGGTTTTTCTCAGCATCCAGGTTTATACAGATATCAACAGACATGCATGTAAAACTGTTATTTGTGTGAATTTCTTCTGCTATCACAGCTCCCTGAGACTCACTTCCAAACTGGCAACACCTCTTTCTCATTTTAACGTCTCCTTTGAAAAGAAGCCTTATCTCTATGGCGCTCTTGCTGTATTCATCTCAGAGCTTGTCAGTGCCGGGCTTAAATTGTTTGCTGTGTGTCAGAGGCTTAAAACTGCCTCGGAACAACAGTCGCCAGTCAAATGGGAATAAGAGCAAATTGCTGTTTCAGGCCAGCAGTGTTTCTTTTATCTGGAATGCTCAGCTGAAGTGTAACCTCCAGAGAGCTGCCTATAATGAGAAGTGTTGTCACTGTGCAGGTTTGGAGCTGGGAGGCTGTGATTGTAATGCAGCTGTAGATAAACACAGGCACACTGAGCATTTATGCACTAGAGGAAAAATTGAGGTGATGAAAAAGCTTGTGACTTGAATGCTTGATTTGGTCTTTAGTTTGTGTTAGAGAATTGAGGAAGCAGTGTCTAACAGTTTAATATGGGCAAGTTTCCCAGACACTTAACATTTTGAATTCAAATTTTCCTGTCTGTTTTCCCCCCTTCTTCCACCCTCCAGGTTAATGTTTCCTCACCAGGCGCCTCCAGGGTCGCTTTCAAGCCTGACTGCCGACAGCTCGCCGCCTCTGTCAGCCTCCTGAGCGATCAGATCGATCACCGCTAGCTCAACAAGACAGCACACGAGGTTCCGCTGCGTTCGCCGGCGGTCGAGCAGAGCAGCCTCTGTGTTGCCCCGAGCCCTGCTGTCTCAGCAGGACTGCATCACCATGGATACAGAGTCCACCTACTCAGGCTATTCCTACTACTCTGGGCGCTCCCGGGGATCCCACAGACATGGGTAAGTCCTGCCAGTCAGTTATTGTGTTTCTTCCTGTGTCTGTTTATACATGGAGAGTTGGTGTGGTTTATGTGCTATGTTTTGTTTAGCTGTGGTGCTGTTTTGGTGCTTAACTTGAACTTTGGCCTTCCTGAACGTGATGGTAACAGGTATTTGAGACAGCAAAGTACTGCCAGTAATCAGTCAATTTATTAGTATTATTTATTCTTTTCACTTTTACTGCAGGTTTTCCCCCCAGAAAAAGTTTTTTGACCTGGCAGCTGTGGAGTGGGGTGAATTTGATACAGTTTCTGTTTCATAGAGTTTCATTCTAGGCTATCTTTGTTTGCAACATAGTTACAACGGCCAAATTTGAACCTTTCTTACTTGCAAAGTGGGAAAGTTTTGGATCATATAGTTCGATCCAAATAATTATGGACTGGATTGGACCGGAACCTTAAGTTTCAGTTCTTGACACACAGTGACATATTTATGTAATTTTGCCTCTGTGTACCACCACAGTGGATTTTAAATCAAACAATCAAGATGTGATTGAAATGCAGACTTTCAGCTTTAAGGGGTTCAACAAAAGTATTGCATTAACTGTCTAGGAACTACAGCCATTTTTAGTCCCCCATTTTCAGATGCTCGAAAGTAATAGGACGAACTAACATAATTTTAAATGTAAGGATTGTTTTTAATACTTGGTTGAAAATCCTTTACAGTCAATGACTGAAGTCTAAAACCCACAGACATCAGTAAATGTTGTGTTTCCTCCATTGAGCTACTCTGCCAGGCCTTTACTGCAGCCACCTTCAGTGGCTTCTTGTTTGTGGGTCTTTGTCTATTCAATTTTGTATTTAGTCACTCTCCCATAGGTGTGCCTTTTTGTCCTGTCTCCCTCTGCTCTCTTCTGTTTCCCCTCATCCCCAACCGGTTGCGGCGGATGGCTGCCCCTCCCTGAGCCTGGTTCTGCCAGGGGTTTCTTCTTGTTGAAAGGGAGTTTTTCCTTCCCACTGTTGCCAAGTGCTTGCTCATAGGGGGTCGTCTGACTGTTGGGGTTTTCTGTCTAATATTGTAGGGTCTTTACCCTAAAATATAAAGCGCCTTGAGGCGACTGTTGTTGTGATTTGGCGCTGTACAAATAAAATTGAATTGAAAAAATTGAATAGTTTCAATAAGGTAAAGATTTGCTGTCACATTGTTAAGGACTCTGGTGTGCAGTTGGATTCTTTGAGCACCGCACTTCTCTTTTGACATTTTCCACAAGGTCAAAGTACAATATGATGATGTATTCTTTCTGATTATACCCCATATCGCAGTATGCCCCAGGTTGAGGTTGACTGCCCTTCGCTGCAGGATATTAATGAAAATAGTTTTGAGCTAAGGCCTAACATACTCAAAATGAATAATATGCTATAAGGTTTTGAGTGTGTTATGGAATCTTCAGGGAATAATATAATATATAATTTTTTTTGATCAAAACGAGAGGAAAAAACCAGGACATCCACCACCAGTAGCTGCTGCTACTGAGGGAGAAGCTTCAAGCAATGTCAGTAAACATGTCCACCATCTTATGGATTACTGACTACTTGACAGATAGGCTGCAGTATGTGAGACTGGGCAGTGCTCTGTCTGATTTGGTGATGTACAGTACAGAAGCTCCACAGGGGACTCTGCTGCCTCTATTCCTGCTCACCTTTTACACCTCAGACTTTCAGTACAACTCTGGGTCGTGCCAGGTACAAAAATACTCTGATGATTCTGCAGTGGTTGGATGTGTAAGTGATGGCCAGGAGTAAATCATCTGCTTCTGAATATGAATAAGCCCAGAGAGATGGCGATAGTCCTAAGAAGCTTCCTTCTTAGCCTCTTAGTAGCCTATGGCCTAGATTATACTCCATTGCCGACATGGACACAGACAGCTGGAAATGCGATGGCTGAGTAGTCATTCCTGGTATACTTCTTTGAAGTCCACTTGAAATCCGCTGCCTGGGACGCACAGATAGTTGTTGCATTGTAATATGAGTTCTCCGTAGATAAGTCTGCACAGTCACAAAAAAACAGGCAGACATGTACGGACCCTCACCCTCACTGTCTGATGATGAAATTTACATCACTCTGACCCAAGTGGACCCTAGTGGAAGCGAGGACGCGGAAAGTATAATCCCGGTTTAAGGCTACACAGGCCCTGCCTGTCTTAGATCAGGATGTTGATGAAGTGTAGGAGTACAAGTGCCTAGGTGTCCACATCTACAAAAGGCTGCACTGGAAGACCAACAAGAAGGGGATGGGCAGGCTCTATTTCCTAAGGAAGCTGAGATCCTTCAACTAGTGCAGCAAAATGTTGGAGATTTTCTATCAGTCTGTTGTGGCAAGTCCAGTGTACTTTGCTGTTGTCTGCAGGGGGAGCAATATCAGGAAGGCTGGCTCTGTGATTGGCTGTAAACTGGACACTTTTGAAGCTGTGGTGGAAAGGAAGTCACAGAAGAAACTGTTATCCATCACAGATAATCCTGACCACCCTCTGTACCACTTACTGCACAGGCAGAGGCACACCTTCTCAAAGAGACTGATCCTGCTCTGCTACCACAGGGACAACAATGGCTCAACAAATGTATTAGACCACCACACAATGTAAGGTTTATGCCACAGCTGCCCTAAATTACCATTACTGGTAATTACCAAAATCATTTTTTATGTTTCTGTAATGGTTAATCCACCAGTATGCACAAGCTCTCTCTAATGCCTTACTAATGCTTAATAGTGTGTAGTTATTATAAAGTGCTACCAGGAATTCTTGGCCTGGGTCAAAATTGACCTGAGCCATACTGTGAAGGCATGAGATATAAACAGTATGTAAGAGTTCAAATAATGATTGCTTTATAACTGTCTAACAAGCCAGACTATCGTGGCCTTATTCCAGTATGCTTTACTGTGATCTGCACTCTGCTGCAGAATATTCATGAAAATAGTTTTGAGCTAAAGGCAAACATGCTCACAATGACAATATTAGTGTGTCCACGTGAAAATACATAAAATTGCTGTTCTCTGTTTGTCATGATCATCATAAATCAAAACGCTCAGTCGAATTTGCATCAACAGAGAAAAAGGGACATACTATGGGGCTACTGCAAATGAAGAGGAACTAAACAGACAATTTGTTCCAGCCTCAGTGGTAGCTGTTGGTGGGAGCTTTAAAAAAGTGTCTGAAACCACTCTGATAAAATGCTGGAACTAATGCATTTTTTTATGAAACCACACCTCTCTTGGGACAAAAATTACATCACAAAGCTAAATGTACAGTGACAGTGTAATTACATTTTGGACAGATTTATTTATTTATTTAAATCTTAACTAGCAACCCATTAGTAGGGAACAAAAGCTGTGTATATTTCTATTTATCTTTTCGTTTCACATTATTTTATTTCAATCTACCACCATAGGTTAGGTCCGGGTAGCGCTTTAACAGGAGTCACACCCACATGTTTGAGAAACACTGAGGAAAGCCACAGGCTGAAACGCATTTGTTTCTTCCTGCTGCCATGTAATAGTAAAAGGAATGTATACCCAACTGTGAGGCCTGACGTTCTCATCAATATTTTCTGGGTAATTGTTGGACAAAGATCAGCCTGTGCTTTGGTAAGTTTACAGACAAATGTACCAGTGACAGCTTCACTGTTTTGTATAACAATGACATCTGGTGGAGGGAGAGTGTATATGTGCTTTATCAACAGGAAATGAATACCATCCTTGATCTAGGAAGTAATGTACAATGCACGACGGGATAAGATATATGGAGATACAACTACAGCCTTAATGAAACATCATAGAATACATGACGTTAGTTGAAATCATTATATTAAAAATTGTAGATTTAATATGATTTTTGGTTTCAGAGTCCTGGTAAAAGAATATCTTTGTATGTATATTTGTATTTATAAAGCAGCACAGTAAGAATAGCCAAAGCTGAGACTGGTGGTAATGGGGATACTACTAAAAACATGTAAATCTCATCCCAGTAGCTGAGTACAGGGAAATGTAATTAATACATGCTCACCCATCCATGCTTATCTGAATAGAGCACTCTTATTTGTGCACTAACCCTAGCCCCAGAGAAAAGCAATACTGACACTTTATTTGTTTAGGAAAAAATGTTTTTTGATGTGTGTCAGAATGATTATTTTCTTTGTTCCCTGATTGCCAAGAACAATTTCGTCAAAACAAAGTTAGAGTTAGGGTTGACGTCATCAGATAGTAGGCTTAGTAGGTAAGGTGATGTCCGTGTTGGATTTCTCAGGATCACGTCCCTGCTTTTTGCAGATGACTGTTAACTTTATCAGCTCACAATCTTCAGGATGCACTGTGGCAGTTTGCAGCCGAGTGTGAAGTGACAGGGGTAAGAGTAGCATCAAATCTGAGACACAGCATTGTCATTGTGTCTCTCAGTGTCATCAACATAACTTCTTGGTTACGTTTATTTATTTCTTTTTTTAAATGTTAACCATGTCTTTAGGCAACAAAATTTCTTGTTTATGTTTACTAAAAAAAACATCCCTTCAACAATAATAGCCACGTCTTTGAGAGCCTGTCTGGCAATCTTCCCCAATATGACCCGTTTACAACATTAACCACATTAGATGCTTCTCCTTCATTTTCTGGGTTAATGATGGTTGCCTGAAAAGGAGCTACAGCAGGCAAGTGAAAATGTAAATGGCAAAGATATGCTGATTTCAGACTAATTAAACAACACAAACATAATTTGCTAGACAAAATAGCCTGAACAAATAATCTAACCTTTGGGAGGAAACCAAAGGAGCATTAGAAAACCCAGAGAACGTGTGGTGTTCACATTTTTTCAAAAATGAACACCACTGGGAAAACGTGACAACACAAATCAAAACTGACAAGCAGAATGAAATCCAAAATCTTGTTCTTGTGCTCAGTGCTCTGTTTTCACTCAGACAGTTAAAATGCTTCCCCTTGCATCACTGTAAAGGCACTGATGAAAAACCTCAGTGATGTCATTTTTTTAAAAATTCCACACTATCTTTATCCTTTATCAATAAAGGATAAAGATAGTGTGGAATTTACAGATAGTGCAAATATTACTGCTCACCAGTTGGTTTTCTTGCACACAGTTGCTGTTCATAACATACAGAAATGCTAGATTTGAATTCTGCAGTTTACATATATGTAATGATGACATGAATCTGTGCTGGCTCAGAAGGTAATTTCCTTGATGATGGATTTATTTCATACACACACCTGTAGTCGCCTTGTGTTCACGCTCAGCTGTAAGGAATCTAAAGGAGGCTGATCTCTTGACTGATGGTTTGTCTAAGCCAGAGAAGATGAGAATGAAACTGTGCGGAGTATAGCTGGAGTTAATGAAGCAGGTGAATACAAAGCCATGGTGACCTCTGCACATTTAGGACTCCAGGCCAGTACTCTGTTAGGAGATGTCAGGGAGATGCTGGGCTGCTGCACCTTTTATTTTACGGTTGTGATCTGTGACACTCTATACAGCTCTTATTCTCTTTTCCTAAAGTTTTTTTTTTTTTTTTTCCCCTTGTTTGAA
>VUQI01060128.1:16351-42790 GCA_015106735.1 Paratilapia polleni | reverse complement strand
AGAAAACACAGCAAGGAACAGCCATCACATATAAGGAGGACAAATCGGGGGATACTGGATCGTTTCGGATTTGGAGGTGGTGGAGGATCAAGACGAAAAGACAACCGCAGTGAGTTTGGGGCTGTCTTGGGTTGATTTGATGCAGAGAATGAAAAAGAGCCGGATGACGACGGAAGCAATGAGAATACCACACATGTAGCTCGTTTGGGTGTAAATATTATTTTCCTTACAGCTGTCCTGCTGGGTCCCCGACGAAGACAGCCGTCGGGGAGACAGAAAAATAGACAGAGAGTATAAGTATACACCCATGGAAATGTTTGTCATGAAAAACGACGTGGAAACGAGCCGCGCTACAGCACGGGCGAGCTTTTCGGACACGCCGAGTTCGGCTTCTTGTCACGGGCAGCAGTGAGACGCAAGACCCGGGCTTTTGGAGATGCAAATTAGGCTGTTTATTCTGCCTCCGTTTGAGGTGAAACGCCGCTTTTTGGTATCATAACAGACATTGTGGATTACAATTCTTTACGTTACACAGGTGAAAGGGGAGAGTTTGGAAAAACGAAACGTAAACTACTGCATATAAAAGGAGGGGGAAAAAAAGCCCGAGCCGGATTCAGCAAACTGAGAAGGCGGCCTCCGTGTCGTCAGCAACAGTATCCTGCCCTTTCTCTGACAGCAAAATACGCGTTATGGACTCATAATTTCTACTGAGGGGCGCCACGGACAGTTTTTGGAGCAGGCCGCGGACCTTAAACGGTGTAAATGTGGGTAACGTTGCTGCCAAATCTGCGGGTCAAACGAGGGATCTAGACTAGTTTATCTTATTTATTTTTCTTTCTACATTACCCCCCCTCCACCTCCTCTACTTCTTCTTCTTCCACCACCTCCTCCTCCTCCCCTGGACCCCCCTTTTTTTCTTTTTTTCTTGCGGGAAGATGGGTTGTTTGGGCAACAGTAAGACCGAAGACCAGAGAAATGAGGAGAAGGCACAAAGAGAAGCAAACAAAAAGATAGAGAAGCAGCTCCAGAAAGACAAACAGATATACAGAGCAACGCACAGACTACTACTTTTAGGTGAGTTTGACTTTTTTTTAATTTGTAATTTTTTTTTTTTTTTTTCTCTTGCTTGCTGCTTTACAGGCAAAGGCCTCCGAGTTTGCACAGTTGAGACTCCGCTTCCTCCCTGCATAACCTTCTGGGATGTTGTTTTGGGAAACATTATCAACAGTGTGACTTTGCTCTTGCATAAGGCTTAAAAATGCAGTGTTGTGCTGGGTTTTCAGCATGTTGCTGTCAAATTGCCATCCTACAGTGCTAACACCCAAACATGCGGTAGCATAGCCCATTGGTTAGTTTGGGAGTATACAGGGATGTCGAAGCAAACATGTAAGGTGGGTAAACTGCTGGCAGTGGTCATCAAAGGATAAACAGCCACTGACATCAATCAAAACCAGATTGGTGTGCTTTAAAGTTAATTTATGCGTGTTTATTTAATAGAACATTTCCTTTTCAGTTGGATGAGTTTGGGACTTAACAGCATGCTGAGCAATGCTCATTTTAGTGCTAATCATGCATGTAGGCCTCAGGTTTGCCCAACTAACAAAAGTTTTACGTTACATGCCAGTTTGTGGGGGTGTGTAGTCCAAACATAAGATAATGTGACTCTAAGAGAAGAAACTTGGTGAATGAAAAAATGAACATGTGTAAGACTCAACATGTGGTTGTGTGTGAGTGAAATGGAGGTGGGCTGGGTCTCTTACGTTACATAAGAGACAAATAAGTGTTTGACTTTTCCTGCATCTGTACCCTCCTTGTATATCCATTCACAGGCTTTTAACTTCTAAGAATTTGTGGTGTTCCCTGTTTAAAAAAAATAAAAATAAAAATAAATAAATCTTATTTTATTAGCATAAACCTTTTCAGGATGCATGTTGTATGGCATGCCACTATTTATATTGGGGAGGAAGTTGTGGTGACTTTTGGAAAGGAAAAGGACAAGACTCACATGAAAACCAAATCAAAAATGTCTGCCATGAATTTAGCTCCCTTTCAAATATAAAATATACTAGTCTGACTTAAATGCAGGCCTGTGGACACATTTGTGTTTTGTTTTTTTTAAAGGGTGAACAAAGGTGAGTAAACCATAAAAGGGTCACTCAGTTCACACCTGCTGCTAGACCTTGTTAGGTTTGTATCCATGTTGAGAAAAGAAACTGTGCAGCCACAGAGATTATTTCTACCAAAAAGAATCTAAGAGTTAAAGCTGGACCCAAAACATGGTAGATTCTTCAACATTTGCAGTGTCAGTTTTTGTGTTAAGCATAGTTGGCGCACGTCTCTTTGCAGAGTAAAACCTTTTTAGCATGCATGTCCCCCAGGTTTACATTTGCCAATTGATTGATTTTGCTCAATACAGTTGAAGTTCACAGTTCTGGACTGGCCACTATCTTAAATGTTAAGTTTTGATTGGATTAACTAGATCATCTAATTAGTGTGTTAATAGGCCCATGCTTGTGGCCCATGTTAGCGGGGCCTGTTTCACTTAGAAGTATGGGACAATATGCGATCTATTGAAAGGGTAACACTACCTCTTCTACAGACTATAGCCTCTGTAGCAAAGATATAATTCCTTCAGCCATGACTCATTCAACCATAACCGCTGTACTGGTCTTGGTGCATGAATATAAATTTTTTTACAAGCATAAACCTACATAAACATTATAGATGGGTGCTATGATGCTCGATTGCATGAGCTTCTCATGCCAGGTTCAGACTGTACAGTACTTTTGTCTGTTATAATTGTCACTGTGTCAGATTAGGTGAGTATGGAGTTATAAAATAGTGCCTTTTCATAACTTGGTGTGTATGATGGTGCATATCTTGTCTCATTTCACAGTTCCAGCTACAGCATTATTCCTTTTCAGCTTTTCCATGTTTATATTTGTACAAAGATGAGGTAGAAAAAACTCAACAGCTGGCGGAGCTCTATGTGCTTGTATTGGTCAACCTCACAGAAGTAGACCCCCTGAAAAATTTAACTTGTTAGTTTTTGTGATTGGACCCAGATGCAGTTCAGCTTTCGTCCATTATGACACTACGTAAGATAGAACAATCAACTGCCATGGATCCCAACCCTGAACCCAGCATCAGTTGTTGTTGCACAGCAGTAAGCCTCTAGGTTATTTTAAATAATTTCATTTTTTCCCATCTTTATTGACAGTTTTCTTTATTATGAATCTTTTACAATACATCCTAAAGAAATTCTCAGATCTTTCAGGACAGTAATCTAAGCAGCTTTAAGATATCACATTGTATGTGGAGTCTTAATATTTGAGTCTTGTGTTTGGCAAAATAAAAACTGTGTGCATATTTAATATCACGACAGCATTTGCAAATCAAAGGAACCAACCTTTGTCCAAAAAAAAAAAAATTTTAGCTTATAGTATAGTCATGCACTTGCATGAATTTGTCAGTGTTTCTGATTTCTCTCTGGCTAATGGCACAGATTAGATTTGATAGATTTGTAACTGTACATTTGCTGTTAACGTTAAAGATCCAGGTCTACCAGGAGCCATGTTGGCTGTGAACATAACAAAAGAGTTTGAGTTTTACTTTTGAATTCCTCAGAAGCTATATTGAGGAATTGAGTAGACCGTAGAATCATACCCAACTGTTCTCTGTATCTCATCTTTTGAAAGTTGCACACAGATTGGACATCCTTATTACGGTGTGTTGAAATCACTCTCTATATTTTCATTTTACAATACAAGTTAATTTTGGATTGTACTAATTTGGAGATATGATTCACGTCTTAAAACCCTTATTCTGGTTTTAACAATCTCTAAGTCACCACTAAACTACTGTACTTTAGCATTTAATGTCATTGTTTTGCAAGATGTTTCAGTGCTTCTGCTTCACAATGCAGTCTGATAAAAGACAGGTAGCAGGCAAAGAAAGAGGAGAGCTGACACTGTGATGTGAGGTCATCAGTCAACTCTGAGAACATGATGACATGAGTTCATGGTATGCACTGTAGCAAGCTGAGCCATCAAAATGCCCAAGTCCCAGACTCATGTGTGGCTTGTCCGATAATGCCCCATGGGTGGGAAACGCTGGCTAAACTCCTGAAAACTGCCAGTCATTCAGTTTTACATTGGCATCATCATTTGATAATTTTTTTTTAAAGACTTTTTAGTCTTTAAGTCTTTTACTTTTGAAACGCAGTATGTAGACTATTAGTTTGAGGGCATTTGACCAAAAAATAAAAGCCTGTCTTCACTTTGTCTGATATTAACTAACTCTAAAAGTTATCAAAACCTCATCATGAAAGAACCATAAGACAAATGCCACCTGTTCAACGTGTTCCTTAGTCACATATTTAGACTTTTTTTTTAAATTAAATATTCCATATTGCTGTATTAAATATTGTAGAATGCATGCCAAAATAAGTGTAAGACTCATATTTTAACAGTCATTCAAATAACGTGTAGAGTAATCATAAAACAAATACTATTAGTAAATATCTAATGTCTCTTGATTTGGTGTTAAATAAGCAAACTAATTAATTTTTGACTTCACATATGTAATATTTGGATCTCTTGTTTTATTTTATTCAGGATAAGTTATTTATTCCTGATCTTCACTTGAATTTTCAAGATAAAACTAAGACGACAAAGACAAGACAGCTGAAAAAAATAAAATTAAAAATAGGCCTGAGACAGGAAAGGCACTGGGCAGTGCAACATAGCTGCAACTTGTAATTGAACTTTCTCACTCTTCATGTAGTTGTGCATGCTGCAGGTTTGCCATTACAGGCCAAGAGCTGTGAGTTTCATTCTTACAGTAGATGCACACAATCTATCCTGGTGACCTGCAGCTTACAGCGAATGATCTGGCAGTGCTACATCCTACCAGTTTCAGTTTGTTGGCAAACAAAAATACATTACACACAGACCATATACAGTATTACACAGCAAGGTTTAGGCTCTAAAGATCTTTGGATTTAGGCTGACTCAGTCTAGCTGACAGCATGGTACTGAGATCAGGGCTCAGTGGGGGTTATAACATCTGTTGCTGGACTCTTCGTTCTTGTCAGTGAAGATAGTTCTTTGGCTCTGGCTGTTTGTTTGGGGTCACCGTGATGCTGCAGAATGAATTGAAGACGCCTCCCTGATGATACTGCACGATGGATGGTCATATAAACACACAATATTCTTCTTGTGTACACACCTTGTCAGCAGGTTTTCTCCACAGGACACAAAAGTATATAATGAGCTTCTGAGCTAGTTGTTTGTTTGATGAAAGGGATGTGAGTTTAGAAACTTGTCATAGGAGTAGCTTGCTTAAAGGTAAGAGATGATGTGAGCAGACAAAACAAGATGTTACAATATTGTGCAGAATTCAACTGGTATTTGTAATTATTTAAACCTCAAAGACTTCTCCGGTTCACTGACCCCATGGATAATAATATAATCTTATGCTTTACTTGTGACCCTACTTGCGCTTGTTCTCACACCTCTGTGTCCTCATAATGATGTCACCAGTGCAAATATGCCTGTATCAGCAGGCGCTGCACTCATTGTGAGTTGCAGGCAACTGTACACTAATTGTGGTCCATCAAAACAAAAAAAGAATGAGCTGCTATAACAAAAGCAAATGTGGAGCATCTTGGCGGTAAACTTGTCGTTTTATATCTAAAACTTTAGCACTTGCTTTGTAGAAGGAGTTTAAATGTCGTTTTTTTTTTTTTTTTTATGCAAAATCTAAATGTAGTCATTATTTAGTCTTAAAATATAATCTTACGATTGTGATCACAGTATCTCACGGATGAATTCAGTTTGTTTTAGCCATGACAGCACTGTCCTCACCTATACTTTAGTTTTTAGTTTTCTCCTAAAAATGTTAGTTGTGTTTAATCCCCCCGCCTGGAGCATTTTCAGTCAAACCCATAACAGTTTGAGATCTTTACAACCTTTTAGTGAGGTACAATTCTTGTATCCACATACAGGAAATGGTACTTTATATTGTAGACTGGTATTTCAGACAAACACCTGTCTTTATCCCAGCACTGAGTGTGTGAGTATATCAGTGAGGTCTTATACATAACCCATAGTATTTCATTTTCTCTTTCTTTCTCTCTCAGGAGCTGGAGAGTCGGGAAAGAGCACCATAGTGAAACAGATGAGGATCCTGCATGTCAACGGCTTCAATGCAGAGTGAGTAGTAGAGTGAGGCCTAGAGCTAGCTGAGCATGAGCAACATCCGCTGAGTGCTCTATTAAGACCAAGGCACATGTTGCCTTGTGTTTTGGAAAAACTTCAGTTCCAGGCTGAGTCTACATCTCTTCTCAGACCCTCACAGAGATCTGTGTAACAGTACATTTGTCAACTGTCATAATAAAGTCTGACACTGACATGGGCATCTGACTGAAGCTGCATGTAAAGTCAGTGATTTCTGATGCTGGGGTATGGTTTGTGATACTTGAGTTGATGGACAGACAGTGACATTTTACTTTTGCACTTAAAGGCAACTTGATAACAGAGCTAGTCTTTTTAATCTTTACTTATTTGCAAGACCCATAACAACATATCTAGGCTGCTAACAAAGCACACAGTTAACACATTATGATCCCATTATGATTCCCCACTTTAAGTTGACATTAATTTATTCTGTGCAGTATTAAACCACTAGCCAGCTTGCAGTGAATTGTAGAATACTGCTGGTCACCTTAAGAGGGACCTTTAAAATGAAACGCCCCTTACAACCCATCATGAGTTTGCATAAGACCACAGTCACAAAAACCTCCATGTGATTTCTTTGGTAACTAGCAGGTTGCCACAGTCACCAGTAGTTTGCGTGGAAGAAGCTGGCTTGTCTGTAAGCACTTGCAAACTACTCACCAAGCAATAGTGAAAGTATGAAAAGTGCGATGCAAACCAGAAACGGAGACCGTTCACCCTCAAAGTAAAAGTTGCACTTTTTAAAATGTGTTGGTTACAGCATTGAGGCACAACTTTTACTTTGAAGGTGAATGGTCTCTGTTTCCAGTTTGCATTGCACTTCTTCAAGTTTCACTACCGCGAGTAAATAGCAAGTGTTTGCAAAGAAGTTAGCATCTTCACAAGTTGGCATCCTCCATGCATACTGTGAGCGACTGCGGCAATCAGCTAGCGACCAAAGCAATTGCAAGGAGGTTTGTGGTGCAGCACCATATATGTCTTTGCTACCAGTTTCACCTGGCAACAACCAGCAACCACTCGCCAACTGGTTGGAATACACATTTTTCCCTACTGACTGGTCTTTAGGACTGTGTGACTGAGGCCTAACGAATTGTGGACTTTAAAGGAATTACATCTATGGCCACCTTTTGGACTCTAAACTCATATTGACTGAACTAAAGTAGGCACACCCAAGCTTTCTTAAAATATTGGTAATCAATACCATAAATGCCGCTCCTCTGGATAAATACTATAAGTAGGCCTGCTTTGTGACAAATAAACGACAGATCAGCTGCTTCTCCAGTGTGTCCTTTGTACCACAGTCAGATGCCAGCTCTGCCATCCTGCAGAGCAGTTAGCAATGCTAGTACTTGTTCTGCTCTGCAGCCTCAGTAAGATCAACATGGTGGCACAGGAAGAAGTTGGTTAGTGACACTCTAGTTTGCAGTGGCTCTCCAGAGCAGGAGGACCACTGTCGCCAGTCGCAGTCCAAAATGGTGGAGTTGGAGTCCATCTAAACACAAGACAAAATACTCTCTGGAGAAATAGCTGAATGGTATGGATGACCACTACACCAGTGTCCTGGTCAACTTGCTAGTAGGGGAACATGAGATGAAAAGAGCTGGGGCTAGTCAGCAAGCAGCAGCTGAACTTTGTAGTACTCTCACATGGGTCTCTGTGAGGATCTTTTAAGGTCCTTCCAAAGGTGTCCAACAATATAACCGACAGTTGTTCTCTTGAATGGATGGAAGACAAAAAATGCTCAGCTGAATTGCCAGACATACTTGGGTGGGGGTTAGTATACCTGAGTGGCCCAACAAAGTAAGGTCTTTGTGTGGGACACACTAAAGATTACACTTATACTGCATTCCTTTGCCTCCTAATGGTTTCCGGAGCACATCCTTAACTTTTGCTTTGCTTTTTTTCACTAAGCAAATAAGAAAGGTTTGTGTGTGGTCTGTGTGTGTGTCCGTGTCTGGGTGTGTGTATGTCTGTCTGGTGATGGTCTTGTATTGATAGGGATGGAAGTATCTTTGCAAGGTTAGACCAGAAAATCAGCACCTAAAGCAAACTTGAGCATATGACCCAGCGCATGACTCCACAACACAGAACTGTGTGTGTGTGTGTCAATATGTGTCTCTGCTTGTATTTGTGGGATGGATATCTTCATTAAGACGCAAAATCACGTAGTGCATCATCACTTATAGTCAGAAATGGGACTTGACTTGGATCAGGACATTGTTTGCTTCACCAAGTAATCTGCAGTACTTTCATGTTTGTTTTATTGTTTGTCAGTGTATAGACAGACCATGTAGCCGTTAATCGCCTTTGTCAATGACGATCTCTTTAAACCAAAACGACAGTGCTGTAGAACAGTTGCATGTGGGTCTTCGCGTGACAAACATAATGTATTTTAATTAGCCTAGATCTTTAGGCAGGACATAAATATAAGGATTTGGGTTGTAAAGGGTTCAAATAAGGCCTGTGATTAAAGATTGGGGTGAATGGATTGAGAGGTGTGGCATCAAGGTAAGGTCAGAGAAATTCTCTCATGACCAGAAGACTGGTGGTTCCAATTGCTGGCCTGATTTGGGGAAGGGACGGACGGATGGATGGATGGATGGTTGAATGAATGACTCAGCTCTCCATATTCTTTGAACATGACTTAGCTGCCCTTGGGCAAGGCATTTAACTGCAAGCCTCATCACTGGAACTGTAAAGTAGTCAACAAATGAGGACTGGCGAACATGTGGGACATTCTTATTTTGAATATATTTTTGGGGAGGGGATGACAGGCCTACAAGCCGAATTAAAGCAGTACATTTTTTTTGGCCAGAAAACCAGCACAGTAAGCTGAAAAATAAGAACAGGCTAAAGATGTTTTAGGTCAGTTTTTATGTTTGGTTCTTAATGTTGGTCTTTCCAGCTTTTCAAATTTCCAAGTATATGGGTAAATTCTTAACTTTTTATTTCTAGTTTTAGCCTGACATACATAATTTGAGGGCAACCCTTTCGACCCAGTTTAAATGCTCTTGGAGATTGTGATGGGCATAATTTCAATATATAATATAAATGAGCATTAATTTGATGAATCCACATTGTGCCCCACACTAAATATTACAAAAATTTTATTGTGAGATTGATTTCATCCAGCTTTTAATAAGTTTCTATCATCCTACCATCCACCTGGATGTTAAGTGCCTGTTTACCTTAACTTATCACTAGACATCATCACTGTAACACATAAGCTGTATCTTTCAGTCCTTTTCTTTTCATGTTTAACCACACAGAGGGAAGCAGTCTTTCTGGAGAGAGCACATGCAACCATGTGACTCTTTTCATCAGTTTAAACATGTAAACAAGGTCTTCCCCATTCCCCTTCTAACCTGAAAACCTCTCTCTTACCTGCTATTTTATCTCTTTCCTTTCCTCTTAACTCCTTTTCTTGATGTCCAGTTACCTCACTGGTGGTTTGTCTTAGAATAAGGAGAGAAATCAAAGTAACTTCATTTTATTATTATTATTTTATTTTATTTTATTTTATTTTTTTTACCTCCACAAAGACTGAAGCTCAGTTATTAAAGCTAGTAGAACAGAGGTTAGGCTGGATGTGATGACATGTCATGACTTTGACATCTAATTTTATACATTTCAACTAATTAATTTTATACATACAATTAATTAGTTGAAAGTTTACTACTCACTACAGTTTGATTCTGACCCAGTTTTGTAAAGGAACTTTTCTTTCTAGTCAAATGATTTCAGTTTCCTATCAGTTCTATGAATCTTATTACATTTGTATGTTTGTTATTGATTAATCAGCTAGAGAGCAAATGTTGAATGTCTGAGTGGTCAAAGCAATGATCATATTGCAGCAACATGGGAGCTTTGCTTCTTAGGGTGTACTGTTTGAAGTACTATTTCACAAGTATTGAAGTTGTGTACCAGTTTATTTAGTATCAGCTACACTCACCGGATACTTTATTAGGCACATCTTGTCAGTACTGGGTTGGACCCCCTTTTGCCTTCAGAACTGCCTTAATTCTTCGTGGCATAGATTCAGCAAAGTGTTGGAAACATTCCTCAGAGATTTTTGTCTATATTGACATGATAGCATCGCAGGCTTGCTGCAGATTTGCATATCCATGATGTGAATCTCCCATTCCACCACATCCAAAAGGTGCTCTGCTGGATTGAGATCTGGTGAGTGTGGAGGCCGTTTGATTACAGTGAACTCACTGTCATGTTCAAGAAACCAGTTTGAGATGATTTGAGCTTTGTGACACAGCATGTTATCCTGCTGGAAGCAGCCTTCAGAACATGGGTACATTGTGGTCATAAAGGGGTGGACATACTCAGGTAGGCTGTGGTGTTAAAAATGCTCAGTTGGTACTAAGGGGCCCAAAGTGTGCTAAGAAAATATCCCCCACACCATTATACCACCAACAGCAGCCCCTTAGCCACTGATACAAGGCAGGAGGGATCCATGCTTTCATGTTGTTTACGCCCAATTCTGACCCTACCTAATGTAGCAGCAGAAATTGAGACTCATGAGACCAGGCAATGTTTTTCTTCTGTTCAATTTTAGTGAGCCTGTCCAAATTGTAGCCTCAGTTTCCAGTTCTTAGCTGACAGGAGTGGCACCCGGCGTGGTCTTCTGCTGGTGTAGCCCATCTGCTTCAAGGTTGGGCATGTTGCGTGTTCAGAGGTGCTCTTCTGCATACATTGATTGTAACGATTGGGTATTTTGAGTTGCTGTTACTTTAGAGTTACCTTTAACATCGGCCATGCATTTTCGCTCAGACATCTGCTGTTCACTGGATATTTTCTCTTTCAGACCATTCTCTGTAATGTTGTGCAGGAGAGTCCCAGCAGATCAGCAGTTTCTGAACTCCTCAGACCAGCCTGTCTGGCACGTTCAAAATCGCTTATATCACCTTTCTTCCCCATTCTGATGTTTGGTTTGAACCTCAGGAGGTCGTCTTGACCACGTCTACATGTCTAAATGCATTGAGTTGTTGCCATGTGATTGGCTGATTAACAGTTGAACAGGTGTACACAATAAAGCGGCAGTGAGTATAGATTAGCTTGCAAATTGCAGTGATTTAAAGAAATCAAGTTGAAGTTGGTGAGGGTGTTTTTAATATGTGGAAGTAATATCTACATTTTTGCATGGGTTTGGACTAGTGCAGCTGCATCCCTTGTGAAAAAGTAAAAACTGTGACAGAACAAAGGGGCCCATTTCACCCTTGTCACTGACATGGAACTATTGTAAACACAATGCACTGTTGTCCTGGCAGGCTCAAGGTGAAAGATAGACTAACTGGCTCTCGGGTTTCCTTTTATTAGAAACATTTCTGTCAGAGAGTCCAAATGTCTCAAACACACAGCTATCATTTACAGCAGACAGACATAATTTCTCTAGCACGCGTGTCAATGAAGGTCTGTTTACCCTTACAGAGCAAAAACAAACTTAATGCAGTGGACCATAGTACTCTCTCTCAGGGTAACATAGAACTTGAACCACTTTTTAAATCTTAATAAAACAATACTTGCTAGCTAAAACTGCACTTGTTTTTGATATAAAGATAATAGTTGGAAGAGAAGCAGAGCTGCAGTGCAAGTCATGGAGACTATGATGGCTGTTTTCTTGTAGTGGATATAAAGTCGCTTTTATATTCACTACAGTTTTGTCCAAACAGTTGTACAGTCTTTGACAAAGTGTCACCCTGACCAATTAGTTTTATGTATGGGAACCATTTTGTCAGGATTACAGTTTTTAATGATTTTATACTAGATTATGTGATTTTAATGTTTTTTGTTGGTTTGTTTTTTTTTTTACTTGATGCATTTTTACTCCCATTGAACGTTATTTCAAATTCAGTGCAGTTTTTATTTTATTGTTAATTTGTGGTGTGTTTACATGTGTTGTTTTGTGTTCTCAACCACTTAATGACCCACAGTAATAAAAAAAAAATAAATAAATAAATAAATAATAAAGCAGTCAATATTATGTTTTATTTTTTATTTTTTTTAATGTTTAGGATGTTGGGTGATGTAGGGTGAACACTTCTTACATGAAATGTTTGCATGTAGCCAAACACTGTACAGAAGAAATCACCTGCACATAAAAGTAGTAAAGTTAAGGCATGTTTAACAGATTTTACATGTAAGCAGCGCACCCCAGTCAAATGCCTTTTCTTTCTGTGTGCGCTTTTTGCTTTTTGGTCTGAAGACATTTGCAATATGTCTGTGTTTTTCTGCTTCTCCCTGAACCTTTGTGTCTCTTTTCAGAGAAAAGAAGCAGAAAATTCAGGACATTAAGAATAATATTAAAGAGGCTATCGAGGTAAGTGTCCATTTGTTCATTTGTGCTGTTAGTGCTTTAGTTACATCTTGGACAAATGAGAAGACATGATAAGCTGTCCTGTTTTCTTTTCAGGATTCAGAAATCATGTTCATTCTGTGTGTTTGTCATCAACACTTCAGTGTATTTTCTTTGGGTTTGTGTCTTTGCTACAGACCATAGTAACAGCTATGAGCACCCTAACCCCACCTGTGCAGTTGGCATGTCCAGAGAACCAGTACCGGATCGAATACATCCTCAACCTCGTCAATCAGAAGGACTTTGAGTTTCCATCTGTGAGTAGCAAGATATCACGGCGGACACACCCACCCATGCTTAGAAATACAGTTTTCTTTAAACGGGTTTGTCTTGTTTGCACGGTTTTCATCACCATCAGAAATCTTTATACCAGTTCTCATGCTTCATTTTGAAATATATAGTGGGACTCATAATTCATGTTCTCATAGTTCAGTGCCGTTGTTTAATAATAGTTTCTTTTTGGGACCTAATGGTGTCATGTGACCTACAGTTTTAACATTGATTAAAACTACAGTGTAATTCCGGTTTGACCTGCTATACTTGCTTCAAAAAGTGGCCTAGATATCTAAGGTAATTTTAGGATTGGTTTTCTGACGTGTTTTATGTTACTTGACTCTGTAGAATACATCTGCAGCAGGGCCAGGTATCCTACAGGTATGTGTTTGTGTTTCAGTAGATGATGGCAGGCATTACTCCCAGCATCCCAGGTGACAATCTCTTGACACAGGTACAGACTGTGTCCAGGGACTGTGTCACCGACACTGGGGTTTACTAATGATCCAATGGGTAATGTCTGTGTGGGTTTAGTATTCTCAACAGGATATTCCTATTAACTAACTGTCCGTGCCAAGAGACTTGTATTTACACTAATTTCTTAACAGCAGTTAAAATTAAACAATAGCGCCATTTTTAGTAATAATCTTTGTCCGTAATGCCAAATCATGAAAATGTAAGGCCAGTGACACTTGGCATGCTTCCTGTGCATACACGCAGTAGTGGGTGGCATGGCAGTGCTGTGGTTAGCACTGTCACCTCACAGATACAGGGTTCTGGGTTCTAATCTACTGGTCTGCTGGGGTCTTTCTGTGTGGAGTTTGCATGTTCTCCCTGTGCCTGTGTAGATTCAAGTGCATATAATCTGGCTTTTAGTGTAAAATGCTTTCTTTGGTTAGTAAGAGTGTGTCCATGTCAGTCCATCTGTGTCGACATGCATGTTCAATTAACAATTGGTAGTCAAAGGTTTTCCAGAAGACAGTCATGTGATAGTGTAACAACTCAGGGAAGGCACATAGTGACTTATAAGGCCCAATCAGGATGCGAACGAGGGTGTCTACATCATTGTTTCCGAAAGTCTAATTTTCTGCAATCCTGGAGCTCGGCAGCATTTCCAAAAGTCTCTGTTTGAGGGATACTAAAATGCATGAGAAGTAAAAGTTAAGCCTTCCAGCACTAAAATGTTAGTGTGGATATTAGAGACTCGCTGTTTATCCTCAGCCACCTGTTGGGCTTGAGTTTTCAGTTCACTCAGCCTGTCTGACCTTTAAGAAGAAGCTTTTGTTAATTTACTTTGTTTCATCAGCTGCCAATATGCCCGTGTCATCACTGAGTCACCTGTCACAAAATACAAATACACAAAACATAAAAAGAAGGTGAGGTAAAGATGAGTACTCTGATTTGCCTGTTAATAATGCATTGATAATAAATATAGAAGGACATTAGGCAGTTAAATTGCCCCTTGTTTCTTTCTATGTAATCATGTGGACATGATGACCTCCAACAAACTAATATACTCTGAATTATCTGAATCTAATATACTCTGAATCTGCTTTCTTCTAACTACAAAAAAGAAGTGTCTCTGGAAAGTTTTAATTCTCTTGCAGGGAAGTCTAATAAGCTGTTTTTTGTTTTGTTTTTTTTCCAAAAACTTAATGATTTGAGTGAACTCCCATCTGTACCTTCATTCAGCTCAAATCAACAGCTCATGTTTCAACGTTATTAGACATTTTTACATTATCTTTTGAAGCTGATGCTGCACTCCAACCTCCTCACAGGGTTTGATGGTGTCACATGTCATATCTGAGAATTTCTGTTTGCCCAGTTTGATAGGTTAATTGCTGCAATGTGACATTTACTGAAAGGGAAGGGGCATAGAGGAAGCATTACATTTTCTTAAACTGCATTACTGATCATAAGTGAGTGCACCGTTTGTAAGCACATGATGAGTTTGCAGTCATGGAGCAATGCATGATGACAGGGTGGTGTTTTTTTTTTTTTGTTTGTTTTTTTTGTGGACATGTAGGGGTTGATGCAGAAGATAACGTTTCTCTTAGTGATGGACATTGAAAGCAAAGACGGTTTCCAAATTTTATAGCTTTGAAGCACCCAGGGCAAAAGAGTATGTAGAAAGACGGTGATTAGTCAATTAACTGATTATTTAGTTAACGGGGAAACTAACTTTGTTTCACATTTGCTTTTCTCAGCTGATCAAAGCGGAGAATGTGATACTGTTAAACAGCATAGTAAATTTTGAGGTTTGAATGTACCACAGCGTAGCCAGAAGAGCTTAACAAAAGAGGTAAAAGTGAAGTTTTGTGGTGGTGCAGTGGTTGGCACTGGGGAGGTTTTGCATGTGTGGGTTATCTCTGAGTTATCCAGCTTGTATAACATTATTTTAAATGCATACATAAATGACATGGGTTTAAGGATGAGCCCTCTAAGAAATGTGAATAAAAAGCTACTCATGAAAAATGGATTTGGGGGGTGTATTGAAGGTAAAGGGACAGCTATGTTTGAGTCAAGTAACCATCTTCACCAGACACATAAATTAATTAATCAATTTACATGTGTGCACTGAGCTCACACTCTTGTCCTGAGTGATTTATAGTTGGTGAGCAGACAGCAAGTCTTACTTGACAGCAATTCATTAAGACAAAGAAGTTGTCAGAGGAATCAAATCTGTGAGATATAAGATACGAGGTGCTCTTGTTAACCACTAAATCACCCCACTTCCAAATGATTTCCACGCATACTGAGCTGTTGGGAAGCAGTTATTTGTTTATGCTTTACTGGTTTGGTTGGATAACTTGTTTATGACAAGCATGGCATAGTTTCCAAGTTATAAAACAGGATGGCAAAAGTGTAATCTGCCTTTCCACAGGATCTGGATGTGTGTGTGGAAAGAGAGGTGTGTGCCTGTGGGCGTCACAGGCACATCATCACTTCCAGTCAGGACTGTGACATTACTAGTTTATCTGGAAATGAAGACTAATGTTAAATCAGGATGAAACAGGACTCAGTTTGCAGGAAGTGTGGTTGCTTTTTGCTTTTAAACTAGATTTAACAATGCCTTTATGTGCCTGCCAGTGTAATAGTTTTGATTAGATTTCATTTGGATGAGCGTTTTATTTTTAAGGAGGCTGTTAGTGCTATAGTTGATTCACTGACTAGAGTACTAGTAAAGTTGTAAAGAGCTGGGATTCTGTAGTAATACATGCATAACACACACACAGGTTTGTGAACAGGTGAATTGCAACAATTAGTGTGGTAGTTACTTCTGTAAAACCGGTTTTGGACATTAATGGGGAGAAGACATTGAATTTTCCACAGCTGATATGTAAATATGAGATGTCTCAACTTTGAACAGACTGAACAACAGTTGAAGGATTTAGTTCAAATTTGGATATTTCAGGTTGGATCAGACTGGACTGGAGATTGTTATTTTGCATGACTGAGTAATTCCTTACTTTTAAAAAAAGATTAGTTTGTGTACGAGTCTGGATGCTCAGTGTAAATTGTTCATCATGTAGCAAGAACAATGGATTGTTTGCTATAAACCTAAACTAGTGAGGCAGAGTTGTTTTTTTTTTTAAATTAACAAGAATTTAAGATAAAAGGACACTCTTGCAGACAGGGACACTAGCCCAAGAAAAAATTCCCTAAGATTTTGTTCTAAAAGCCAAGGATCTGTGTGGACTGTTATGGTCGGGTACATACATGTTTATTTGTCTACCTGAAGAGAAAAGACTTTGCTTGCTGGGATTTTTAGGTAAGACAGACTTCCAGGCCCATTTATTTTTCATTAAATGATAACTTAAGGTCTGCACTAACTACTCCTAAATTTCTGCTCAGTTCTTCAGGATGGATAAGAGGCTTGAGCGGTGTTTCTGGACAGACTGAGTTTATTTGTAGAACATCAGAGAAAGTGCAAAGTTCTTTGCTGATGTTCCTGTTAAGGTTGAGAAATGTCTTATCTCTGCAGCCCATAGTATATATTAATCTTTAAATGACTGGGCACTTGATGATGATGATGATGATTAACAAACTGTGCTTAACTAAGCACTGGATTACCTCCAACATATCATTACACATAGCAAATGTATCTGTTGCTTTATCAATTGAAAGAATGCGTGCAAGAGACAGACAGGCATTTGTGTATTGCCCACTCTAGTACACTATATGGACCAAAGTATTGGGCCACACCTCTTAATCTTTGAATTCAGGTGTTTTCAGTCCCATTGCCACAGGTGTATAAAATCAAGCACCTAGCCATGCAGTCTGCCTTTACAAACACTTGTGAAAGAATGGGTCGTTCTAAAGAGCTCACTGAATTTGAGCATGGTACTGTAATAGGATGCCACCGTTGCAACAAGTCAGTTTGTGAAATTTCTTTCCTCCTAGATATTCCACAATCAGCTGTAAGAGGTATTATTGCAAAATGGAAGCATTTAGGAACCACAGCAACTCAGCCACCAAGTGGCAGACCACGTAAAGTTACAGAGTGGGGTCACCGAGTGTTCAGGCGCACAGTGCGTAAAAGTCACAAACACTCTGCTGACTCCAAACCTCCTCTGGCATCAACATCGGCACAAAAACTGTTTGCTGGGAGCTTCATGGCATGGGTTTCCATGGCCGAGCAGCTCCTGTAGGTGGCCCAGTACTTTTGTCCATATAGTGTATAAGCAAAGCTGGTGTATTTGGCCTGCATTAGTTTAGTTTATAGATATCACTAAAAATCTTCTGTTAATTAACTTCAACAGCCCTGCACATACAAAACAGCTTGCTGAGTCACTCTAGTTGGTCTGTGCTTTTATCTTCACCTATAAGTTAACTCATCTGATATTTGTTCTAGTAATCAACTAGTGATCATTACTGATCAATCTACCAAGTCATCTGTGTTTTCATATCATAATATAGTGATTACTAGAAGTCTGCAGTAAAAGCAGGATCATCTTTCATATTGAATGTCAATACAGCCAGTATCACAGCACAGCTGCTAGTATTAAAATATGTAAATGAGCTATATTATGAATTTGGCTGTAATGAAGGTGAGTATATTGTGTGTGTGATCAGAGTAGGGAGACAGATGGGCAACTGAACAGAGGTCTGTACAAGACTGTCCCTAATAAGGCTATGCACATAAAATAAAAAAAACTAGTTGTGCTGTGTATGTGTTAGGAGAAATTCCATAGCAAATGAAACGTATAAATGAAAAATAATTTTGAGTCATCTGTCAGCAGTTACCGGCATTACCAATTGGACAAGTACGTGTACTTTTCAATAAACCTGGTGCATAAAGCTCGCAGAACAGGGGGAAAAATGTGGCTCATAGATCCAGTGTCAAAAAAAAAAAAAGAAAAGAAATAAATAAAGTTGGTGACATTCGTACACACAGAGCAAAGCCTCAGTGATCAGGAATATGGAGATGCAGGGTTTTTTGTCACAGCGCTCAGGATGCTTGCAGGGATCGGGAGATGGTAAGGAAATCACAAACGGGTTCCTTTAAATTTAGGACCAGAGTTGCCTGATTAACGGCGAGGGCTCTTTGTCATTCATGAGAAAAGGTTTTCAGAAAATGTCGTTGCTCTGTAGTGCTCTCACAGTGAGGAGCATCAGACTGAATGATCCGTTTTAACATAAATGTGTGCCATGTGTATTTTTAAGGATAGAGGAGTTTGGATGCTGCAGTTATAAAACTGTCCTTTTTATATTGATTATTCTTGTGGTGGTGTCATACACTCATAGGGCATTTCATTAGGTAGATCTGTAAAATCTACTGTCACCCTGAGCAGCAGTTCTGTCATTGATTCCACCTTTAAAAAGCTTGTACATTTTCAGTATTTGAGGATGTCGGAGAAGCAATAAGTCAACTTTGTTTACTGGGTTAGGTTATTGGGTTTATTGGGTTCACAGCGGCTGGTGGTGGTGTACTGGAGTGTGTTACATTACCTAATGTTTTCCCCCCCTCATGTATGTTAATGGGGTGGACAAAATATTGGGAAGATGTCAGTCCATTGCACCACCAGCCACCATGAAGTAGAATCATCACCGCTTTAACATGGAAATGAAAACTGTAAAAGTGCAGTTTATGTCAGAGATTTAACAGGTGTACTCAATGAAATGGCCAGTGAGTGCATGTGGCACATACAGTGGGTGGTGGTGGTGTTGTTTCTGCAACTTATCACTTCCTTGAAATAAAATCTTTAGAGGAAACCTGTTGTTCACTCAGTGTTAGGGCTGCAGCAAAAAAATAAAATAAGTGCTTCATTGTGTCAGTGTCTGAGCATGTCAGGAAGTCTGTCTCTGTTTATTGTGAGGTGCCTGCGCCCTTATTTACCTTTGAAGACATTCACACAGGCATCGCCCAGGCACAACGTACACTGCATATGGTGTCAACAAAAACGCTGAGCAGGACGTGCCCTCAGACACACATCATGGATAATAGACAGATAATAGTCATACTTGTCATGCTTATTGTAAGATGCACAATGAATACACAGAATGTTTCCTGCTTTTACACGTTTTATTCACTGAACTGTTGGTCCTGTTTAATCATGCAAAGGTTTGCGTATAATCTTGCGTTTCCACTGCACTGACACAGAACTTTGCGTTTTGTAATTTCATCATAAACAAAATTTTGAGATTATCAAGAATAATGTTGCACTCTTTTTGTGGCTCTTTTTGTGACTCTGTACTTTGTGTCATTCTTATCTTTTTTTTTTTTTTTTTTTTTTTTTTTTTTTTTTTTCCTTTTTTTTGTTTTTTTTTTTTTTTTATTTCACTGAGGTATTCCATTTTATTTAAGCTATTCTATTAAAGGTTGTGTTTAATGTTTTAGCTGCTGTGACGATTTCCCATTTTGGAGATAAATAAAGTTAATCTCTTCTCTTCTCTTCTCTTCTCTTCTCTTCTCTTCTCTTCTCTTCTCTTGTGTTTTAATTTGAAATAAATGTTATTTGTGAATCTGCATTTCTTTGTGAGAGATTCTTTTAAGGTGTGGATGTAGTTACAAAACAGTTGCTTGATCTCTACGCAAAACTCTTTCACGTTTCTTTTTTTTTCACATTTCTTATTTTTTGCAGAGTACTGCAAAAATATATGTGACTATGATCGAATATCAAACAGTAGAATTTGCAAAATTGTACAGATCTGATTAAAAAAGTTGTTTTACATTATGGTCAATTAAGAACTTAATAAAAAAAGAAATAATTAAATATGTTTCTTTGAAGCCTTTGGTGTACTGTATCAACAGTCCAAAAGTCTTTCTTAATTAAATTAATTACTAAATTGCAAAATGTAACATGATGTTAAATATCGGCAAAGGGCTGTTCATTTTAATTTACAACCACTATAAACTTGTTTACTTTTAACATTTAAACCCTGAATCTTTCCTCTTTCTGCTAATTCATCAGCTTTATGAGAGTAAAGGACTGTTTTTGGATGCAAATGCAAATGTGTCTGAAAATCTGTCAAACTGAAAGGTCACACAGCAGTAAGTATTCTTACTTTCTCACAAATTGTTTTTGCTGAACATTTTCTTCTCCTCACCAAGACTGAATTTTGTTGTTGCAAATTCACTCAGATCCTAAGCCCCCTCCCCCTTGTATGTGTCTGAAACTTGGTCATAAGTTCTAGTTCTCAGGGTTACTGAGTTCATATGCCAGTGTGTTCTTGTGTTAGCAGATTATAACTGTGTCTGCGGCAAAAGTTCAAATTCTCCTAGGAGCGTTTTAAACATTTCCTTTGTATTTAGCAGGTGCTCCAAGAGCTGCAAGAACCAGAGAAGTCAGTATTTGAAATCAGCATGGTTGGAAAGTTAAACAGCCACTTGTATTCCTTTATTTAATGTCATTTTTAAGATTATGTTTCAAATAACAAAACCTGACGACCCAAAGTGAAAAATCATACTAACTTTGGATCCACTTAGAGTTATATTTAGTTTCACAGTGTTATTAAATGTGTACAGACTTGTGTCCATTATGTGTCCCAGCACCTTCAGAAGCCAATCCGGCACCAGTCGTACTGGTTCAAACCACTCCATTGGATCTTACCAGGAAGGTTGACTGGGATGTACTGGAAAATGTGCAACCCAGTATCATCTTCCTTGTTTCCAAGTAGCAGCTACATAACATATTGAAACAATGTTGGTCTGAACATTCAGTCCCCCAGCAACTCCAACACCATCAATGTGTCAACAAAAAACCAAGGTGACAAATTTGACTGCAACAAGTACAGAGGAATGCTCCCTTTAGTGATTGTTGGAAAAGTATTTGCACATGCTTATCTAGGACAACTAGAGACTGTTGCTGTCCTCATTGATCCTGGGCCTCAGTGTGGCCTCAGATCAAGCATCAACTAATGATATGGTCTTCTTACTAAGTCAACTCCATACCAAAAAACCTCCAAAAAACAAAAAAAACAAAGAAAAAAAAAGTGACTAATTAGACCTTAGAAAGGCTTGGCCTCTTCAAGATACTCGAGAAAGTTGGCTGCCCTCCTACCCTCTTCAGCTTGATACACTCTTTCCAGGAAAACACTACTGTGTAAAACAATACTGTGTAATTATCTCAGCCCATAACTCATCAGAGCCTTTCAAAACCATAAGAGGTGTAAAGCAAAGTTGTGTACTGTCAGCAACATGTTTTGAAATATTCCAAATCTTCTCAGTAATGATGAAATACTCCTTCCATGACTCATAAAGGTGTCTTACTAGATCCAGATAATACCTCAAGACTTTGAGCTAAATCCAAGTCCTGATTTGTGAGCTTTGTTTTGCTGACTATGCTACTCTTGCTCACTGAACAAATTCAAATTTGGTCTAACTATCAGTATAAAACAGACCAAACTGCTGGGTCAGGAAGTCTAGGAACCACCTGTGTTACTGATTATTGGAACTCCCCTTGATCTCCTTGACTCCTTCATGACTACAGGTTAGCTATATGGCAGTGAAGCATGGACTGCAAATGCCCTCCATGAATCCAGACTTAACTCCTTTCACTGCCTGTGACACAGCCTGGGTGCAAAGGACCAGGTCACTAATACTGACATTCTTCTGCAAATTAAACCCCACAGCAATCAAACTCTAACATCATAGCAGCATCATCACTAGACTGGCCACGTCTGTCACGTGGAAGGTTGGCAAATCCCAAAGAATGTGATGCATGGTCGAGCAGGTTGATGGCAAAAGACCATGAGGTCACCCCAGACTCTGGTACATAGATGTGTATAACCTCTTGCAAAAATTGTGGAATCACCATATTTGGAGGAAATTCATTTGGCCTTTTTACTTTGTAGCAAATAAATCACAGATATGACACAACTGTTCTTTGTTTCTTTGCTGAACATTCTGACTTGTAACAAAGAGGGTTTTCTTTACTGGTTCAGAATAAAATCTGAATAAAATCTGAACACCTTTCCTAGGCACATCTGCACTTTAGTTGGCATTCTGAATTATTTATTAGCTGTTTACTGAACATTAATGATTTGTGTGTGATTCTGTCTTCTGGGCGCTTGAGCAGCTACTTAGTGTACGGTGGACAGGTCCTGTAAGATAAAGAGATAATATTAGCCACAGGGATGTAACTGACCACTATGTGGTTAAAAAGTGTGTGTAAATGTATTTGTGTAATTGATTGTGAGTGCTAATTTAGTGCAAAGTAGATTCATGGGTGATGCACTCACTATTTTTTTCTTCTTTGTCCTCTCCAGGGTGTTTGGCAAATGTGTGACTAAGGGGTTATACAAGCGCTGGGGTAATTTTTAAAACGGGGGTTTTATTGTATCTCAAAAGACAAAAATGATATCAAAAATACATAACAACGACAACAGGCTATTTTAAGAAATAAACAGGCGCATAAAAGAGTCCATAAAACAAGATCATAACTCAACAAACTGACCTAATCAAGGCCACGTCCACACTTTTTAAAAGGATTTTTCCACTTTTGTTTTGAAAAATACCTGAATGAAAACACAAAAAACAATGTCAAGCACTGCCAAGAACATGCCAACGCAACAGGTAGTGATATAAACCTAACCCTGGAGAAATGCTGGCCAATCAGAAGCCTACAAACAATAATAAGGCACACAGTAAGACAAAATCTCCATTTGTCTTTTTAGTGACCTAAACCGCAATTTACATGTTAAAGAAAGGCCTAAATGCATAAAAAAAGGCTACATTTACCAAAAAACCCTGTCTGTTTGGACAGAGCCCAAATGAGAAGAACTCAGCATACAGTATATACTAAAGTAAACTATTTTAAGTGCAAAGGGGGAAACCACAGGGACACTAACTACAGTTAATGTGAAGAAACACCTTTCTCTCTCATGCTGTCACAACAGATGGTTCAGTGCATTTGGTTGGTCTCTGTATTCCAATCAGCTCCACCCTCAGCCTCCTTTTATCCATCTTTTCCAGAGAAGAAGAAGAAGCCTCTTTTTCTCAAAACAAGAAGGACCAGAGCAGCATACAGCTAACTCAAAAAAGGTAGAGGAAAAAAAATCAATTCAATTATTTTAGTTAATGGTAGATTTTTTTTTCTAGATCAAGCACGTGAAAAAAATATGGAATTACTTAATAGAATTATCCTTGTAATTTCCATTACTAAAACAAATACCTGCACAAATCTAAATATGCAAAAATAGCCTGCAATTAAGAAAGTGTTTGATGACCTTAACAAGCTGTTGCACTTGGCTCACTGAAAGGAAGCATTGCCCCAACAACAGAGCTGTCAGTTTAAACAATGGAGATAAATGTACAACTCCTTCAAGCACAAAGAAGCTGCTTATTCCCAGTCAGCTGTATCTAAAACCTAAAGCAAGTACAAGCAAAATGGGAAGTTTATAAACAGGAAAAATATACAGGTAGACACAACATGTCAAGGCATCAAGACAGAAAACTTCAACAATATGCTTTGAAAGCAGAAAATGCACATCAGCAAAGTTGTGTGAAAATTGTGTTTGTGACAGAAGATATAGGCTGAATGAGAAGGAATTTACATACAGAAAAGCCAAATTAAAACCAGCACTAACACCTGAACAAAAGAAAACAAGCTTGCAATGAGCTAAAGAGAAGCAATCGTGGACTGTGGATGACTGGATGAAAATGATGTTCAGTCATGAATCACAAATCTGTGTTGGGCAAGGAGATGATGCTGGACATTTTGTCTAGTGCCATTCTATTGAAACATAAAGATGAATGCTTGATAAAAACAAGCAAATTTCCCACTCCATTTCCCCAGATTTATGATATGGGGTTGCATGTTGAGGTAAAAAGCCAGGGGAGATGGCAGTCATTACCTCAACAATAAATGCACAGGGGTACACTTAAATTTTGGACATTTTTCTCAAGCCATCGATAGAATATAGGTTTGGTGATGGTGAAGTCATTTTTCAGGATAATGCAGCATGCCACAAAGCAAATCGTGTTAAACCCCTTCTTCAGGAAAGGCATATCATCTCAGTGACATGGCCAGCAAGCACTCTGGATCTCAAGCTAACTGAAATGGTGGAAATTGGAAAAAAGAAAAAAAAAAAAGGTCCATGACAAGGTTCCATCCTGCAAAGCTGATCTGTCAACTGCTATTTGAAAAAGTTGGAACTAGCTTAATGGGGAATATTTTTCATTAGTGAAGTCCATACGTCAACCAATTCAGGCCATTAAACCCTGTGGAGGTGCAACAAAGCACACATTTTTTTCCCCCAACACTGAGTGAAAAAAAAATTCTTCTATTTAAACAAAAATATTTGTAATATCTGTGATTTGTTTATTTACTACAAAGTAAAATGGCAGAATGGACTTCCTCTAAGGCTGGTGGTTGTACAAGAGATGACGGTTCACAAGACGGTTCACAATTGCGACACATTGTGGAGAACAGAACAGCATGGGAGCTGCTGAAAGATAAATCATCAGTGCAGTGAAAAAGCCACTGTCCACATCTCATAGCCCACTTTCTTTGTCTGCCACAGCTGTGCCCCGATTACCACAGTGTAAAGATAATTTCCGTTTAAAAAAACAAAAAAAAAAAACGGAAAATGTCCTTGCAATTTTCTGCCAGTACATTACCTGTTTTTCTTTTGTTTTTTTTAAACAGAAATTTATGGACATTTCCATAAATGCTAAAAGGTAAAATTCAATGCAGGTTACAGTCTTCTATCTACCTTTAATATTATTTATTTATTTTTACAGGAACTGATCTCTCTTATTTTATGCTGCTGTGCTGCTGTAACACTTGAAACTTCCCCATTGTAACTAATAAAGGATTATCTGATCTATCCTTATCTTGTTTCATCTCATCTTATCTTATTTCATCTTATCTTATCTTATCTGATACACAGTTATCAGTGTTGATTCAGAATGCAAGACTCATAGTCCATCATCCCTTAAAATGGATGTCTATGAAATTGTGTAAATAAATAGGCTAGTATACTGTTAAAAACATTTATCATTGGGAAAATACAATTCCACAATGTGCATGTTCGTCAAAGCATTTGCCTGAATTATTGAGGTTTTTTTTCCTACCTTTCATTTTGAAGAAATTCAATCAGTGATCAAGCATTTCTTGCATATACTGCACAGTTCAAGTTTCAGGTCATACAAGGTTATTCAAATAAGCAAAGCTGACCATATAGACACATTCCTCTCATTTTTAGCTTGACCCTCTCATTTCATTGACTATAACTGTCTGCAACCTAATCTGGGGCTTTTACACATGCAGAAGGAAAGGCCGAATTCAACTTTTTAGGACAATTAATTTAATGCAATTAATGCTGAGGTAAAGACATGTATACTAAAATCTGTCAGCATATTTAAAAAGGGGTCTGCTCAGAAATAACATTACAGTCTAAAACGCAAGTTCTTTCAGAGGCTGAGACTTCTCAAGAGAAAAGAGGAAAAGAAGGGGGAGAGTGAGGGAATGTCAGACATGAGCACACATACTCACACATGTACAAGCACACAACTGCAGAGGTGTCATATATCCTTATCAAAGAGGCATTGTGAAGGAAGTCAGGCTAGGTAAGCTCAGAAAGGAGGAATTCCTTCAGAGGATCAAAACGTTAATAAAAATGTTTTGGTTCTGTCACATTAACATTGTGATCCCTTGTAGCCTCTTACTAGGATTGCTGGACTGTTCACTCAGCAACAGATATTAATTGACCTCCTTCAAAAAATGGTTAAAATTAAATGAAACAAAGCTTATCACATGATTTTTTTTTCTTAGTGTCACAGTCATAGTCTCACTTTATTCTTACTCTCAACTACTGTTTTCTTCAGAGTTGAAAAATATGTTTAAAATTTTGTTATCATATGTGCAACATCAAAAGTTAAGAAAATATGCAGGTGCAGTAGTTCAAAGCAGTCTTGTTTTAAAAACGTCTGCTCAGTGGATTTCATTAACCCAGAACTTTTCCTTAACCCATCCCCCTTCTCATGTAGAACTATCCAATCGCATTTAGGAACCTCCCACAAGAGGAGTGTGCTCAGTCTCATGGAGCTCCTGTTTTTTTTTTTTTCTTTTTTTAGTTTTTTTTTTTTAGTTTTTTTTTGCTTTTGCATTTTTTGCT
>VUQI01060128.1:2349-16331 GCA_015106735.1 Paratilapia polleni | reverse complement strand
CAGACATTTCTGCTCTACTTCACTCAACTTAGCTTAACACAATTTGTGTGTTCACAACACTACACCTGGGTTTAAAAAGCTGGATTCAAGGTTTATGGAGCATCACTGAGGCTTTACTCCAAGGCATAAGTAAGTTAAAAAAATTGTTGAAATGTTTTTTTGTTTTTTTTCATAGGTATGTATCACATAGTATGTTAAGAAAGCTATTGTTAAATTTCATCACATTCAAGGAATTCTTTCTTTAAGGCGAAGTTAGTTATTAGATATATGTTAGACATTAACATTATAGTCTGTAGTTAAAAATTATCATGGAGTGTCAGAGTGACCAACATTTGAATCTTTCCGACTTCCTTTTTTAATCTTTGCCTCAATCTATGTCAGTTCTCGGAGTATAACTTTAAGTCTATACTTGGAGTTTATGTTATCAATACAAATGTATTCAGTTTGTCCCTGAACAATAGTTCAAATGCATATGAATGTATGTAAATGTGTGTAATCGTTTTGATTGGGTAAAATTAGTGTGTCGTGTGGTGTGAGTAAATGAATCATTACATTTTCAGTTAATCATTGCTGCACTAAAGAACACCTAGCACCACCCCACCCCAAATCTTCTACTCTTGCATGACATTCTAAGGCTGCCTAAACTTTTTTTTTTTTTTCACTTTTTTAAAAATCACAAAATGAGTTTACAAAAATTAACTCATTAATACTCCGGGGACCATGAACGTGACTCTCAAAGAGTTAAGGAATGTTAAGGATTACAGTTAAGAATATAGCTTTAAGGCACATATTGAAAGTTGTTATATTTATTTGAAACCTCCAGACAAACATGGCCTATACAAGGTAAGTTAAAATTGAAACCAAACCCAAATAAAGATGTTTCACTTCTTTTCAATAGAGTAAGTCTCTATCAAAGGTTCTCAGGGCATTTCTTGAGCTGCTCCAATGACAGTTATCTTAAGGTATCATTTGAGATATCATTTAAGATTACAGGATTAAATGTGTGAATAAACTTGGTTTTGGGTGGATTTTTAGTGAGCTGTTACTCATTTTGTGAGTGTTATTGCTTATCTTGATGAAAGGGAACATTTACTACCCATGGAAGGACACAGTTTCCCTCTAAACCTTATCATGCCATGATAACCTTTCACAGAGACAACAAAGATGTGGTGCTTGTAAAAGTTTAGCCAGCTGCTCTACAGTGTGTGCCCATATTTGTGTTTCCTTGTAGACCCGTGGGTTGCTATGGATGAAGGCGGAATAAGGAAGAGGAAAGAGCCGCAGAATGGCTCCACTGGCCACACCAAAGACAAGGAGGTGATAAAGGCCACTGTTCTTCACAAAGATGTGAGTATGAGCCTGTCTGCCTGTCCTTTATATACATGTGGGTTCCTGAGAACAAGTCTCATTAAATTTTCACACTCTAGGATCATCATCCTTACTTTTTTACGGTAATAGGGCCTGGAAATGAGTACCAGGCAGTACCATAACAAGCGTCTCTACATATTAACTCCACAATCATCCACTTAGCAGTGCTGTTCATGCCCCTAAGCTCCATAAGCCCTAAGGTAAATTTATGGGGACTGAAAGGGTTTCACAGGATAAAATATGATTATTATCATAATTTAAATCATTGCTCTCATTCTGACCTTGAAAAAGTCATTTACACACATTTTCCTGTAGACTTGACTTCTGAAATTCCCTTTCTGACACAAAAAAGCCACTCTCTCACCTTAAACTACTGTAGTTCAGAATGAAGAAGCTCATCTTCTTACTGGTTTTAGGATCACATTCCTCCAAGCCTCCATTGACTTCATGTTCTTTGTAAAATAGATTGTTAAGATTTTGCTCTGAAAGGATGTCTGTGTCTCCAAGGTGAAGCAGATATTGAGACCACATGTGAGCAAGTTTGCATTATTATATCTTCAGGTGGGGCACTTCTAGCAGGTCTTTCCACAATTGAGGCATAAATCTAAAAAGTGACTGCACCCTAGGCTTTGGAATGACATATCCGAGGAGATAAGGGTTGGAAAATCAGTTACTTTGGTCTCTTCTTTAAACACATTTTATAGACTTGCTTTTATGTGATATAACCTTTTTATTGACTTTTAATTGTTGTTTTACTTTCTTCTATCTTTATTATTGCTTTCATTCTTGTTTTGGTATTTATATGACGTTCCTCCTGTAGGCTCACTGCCAGCAGGACATAAGCTGAGATAATTAACTCTTTGGGGACAGGGCTGCTGGAGCGTGTCCTGATTGACATGCCTCTGGAACATTGTGTGGAGGTCAAACAGTGTCTCTGGATTGGCAAACTCAAGTGGTGGTCCCTCTTTTTAAGAAGGGGGGCTGGAGGCTGCGTTCCAACTTAAGGGGGACACACTCCTCCCTTGGAAGGTTCATGCCAGGGTACTGGAGAGGAGAGTCTGCCCCTTAGTTGGACCACAGATTCAGGACAAAGAATGCTGTTTTTGTCCTGATTGAGGAAACATAGACCTGCTCTTTACCACCCTCAAGAATACTTGGGAGTTTGCCCAACTAGTCTACATGTGTTTTGTGGACTTGGAGAAGACATTCGACTGTGTCCCTCGGGATATCATGTGGGGGGTGCTTCGAGAGTATGGGGTGTGGGGCCTGTTGCTTTAGGCTATTTGGGTTTCTTTACAACTGCAGTGCATTCTTAGCAATAAGTCAGATTCACTGCATGTTAGACTTCAACTGGGCTGCAATTTGTTGCAGAAACTTTTAATGGACAGAATTTTTAGGTACAATGAAGAGGCAGGGAGTTGGTGGTCTCGCAGCCATGTCTTTCCCAGTTTTGGCTTTATTGAGTGTGTTCTCTCTGCTGGAAAAGGCTGAACTGCCCAGGAATGAGTTGCTGCCTCAAGTTGAGGAGTTTAAGTGTCTTGGGGTCCCTTTTCAAAAGTGGGGTGAGGGTGGAGCTGGAGATTGACAGATGGATCTGCAGCACTTTTGCAGTGATTTGGACGCAGTACTGGTTTGTTGTAGTGAAGAGAGAAACAAGTATGAAGGCAAAGCTGGTTGATCTACATTCTTATCCTTACCTATGGCTTGATCCTTGAATAGTAACTAAAGAATGAGACTGACAATACAAGAGGCATCGCTGTGCTTTTTTATATATTGTCATAAGAATGAAACATGACAATCTTTCATGATGAGGGGCCTCATTGTCTTTAGTTTGGTCTTTAGCATGTTATTCCAGCTCAGTCGGATCATACTGGTGTCTGAGTCAACCAGTTCTTTCTTGAATTTACTATTGACGTCAACCAGCTTAAAATCAAAACATGACATGACACTGAAATGTCCACTCTTTAATTTCACAATCCATGTGCTGAAGCACAGAGATGCAATTAAGTAATGCACAACTGTCCAAATACTTACAATCATGTTAGAGAACATGTAAAATTGAAAGTTTCCTGAAAAGAGTTGCTGGCTTAATTACATTAAACAACTGAAAAAAAATCATATTTACCATATGTATTTGCTCAGGTTGGTCTGCTGAGTGGCATTTGTCTCATTGTGGGGACCATGATTGGCTCGGGTATCTTCATTTCTCCGAAGTCTGTTTTGCTGTACTCAGGAGCTGTGGGACCCTGCCTCCTAATCTGGGCTGCATGTGGCGTGTTATCCACTCTGGGTGAGACAAACATTCAAACTCATACACAATTTTATTCAGCACCCCAGTGCTGTTGATATATATTAGGAATTTAATATTCTTTTCAACTTGTAGATAAATGGTGGTGGTCAAAACAGGCAAGAGCTTACTTGAAGTGTTGTTCAATTAAGTTTCCCTACGATATCACTTTTTTTTTTGCTGGCCAAATTAGCTATTAAAACAATTAATCACAAAGTTGCCGATGTAAAGCCAGTAATATGATTTTCCAGTGTGAAAAGTATACCAAACACTGGCTCTTGAAGCCAACATAATTTTTAATAATGTTTAATGCACATTTAATGTATATTAATAGTGTCCAGCTTCTTCTTCTTCTTCTTTTAATGCAAAACTCACAGATAAGTAGGAGTTGTTCATGAAAAGTGTAAAGGAAATCATTGTTTTATTACTGAGACATTGAAATATTTGATGTGAGAAGTCAGTTAAACCTTAAGTTAAACCTTAAGCATTTAAATCAATTTGTACTACTTGTACTAGCACACAGTATTTCATATGGTTTCATTTGCTATTTCAGTTATATTGTGTTTAGATTTTGATTATTGTAGATGTGTGTTGGACTTTTTTTTTTAATGAGATGGGCTGCACCTAATCTGGAATCCCTGAATCTACTTTCATGGATTTGAAGACATGTGTTGTGGTGTACTTACTTTAAAAGCATATATTTAAATTACTAGAATGAGTGCAAAAATAACAGTAGTCTGTGTCATTTTTTGTTTTGAGTTTATAACCCTTTTTAACACACACTTTACAAAAAGAGTCAAATGTTTGCTTTTTATAGATATGTTAAAAAATTGCATTGGATATTTTTATTGCATGAAAGTTATTGGAAAGTAAAAATTATTTTTATTTTGCCTATATTTTACCTATAAAGCCTGATTCACACCTATATTATTAATATTAATATTCCACAGAGAAACAGTGAATTTGAGATAGTCTTTAAAACAAGAAAACATATCTTTATGTACAATAAGTTGTTTATAATACATGTTATTTTCTATAAAAATAGAAATTAAGTTTAAAATTGTTCAAGATGAGTACATTTCACAAAATTTTCAGTATACCAGCATAGTCTGGGGTCTTCTTCGCTAGGTAAATTATTATGCTTTGGTGTAATGTTATTAACATGGAACAAGATTTTAATAATGATGGTTTTTACCTTTGAATGTTTTTTTTTTTAGCAGAGTTTATTCATTCATTTATTTATTTATTTTTACATCTCTCTCTTCTGTGCTTGTGTGTTTGTATGTGTGGCTGCACAGGAGCACTGTGTTATGCTGAACTTGGAACCATGATCACCAAATCAGGGGGAGAGTACCCATATTTAATGGAGGCTTTTGGCTCCATTCTTGCCTACCTTTACTCCTGGACAACTATCATGGTGCTAAAGCCCTCATCCTTTGCTATCATCACACTGAGCTTTGCAGAATATGCCTCTACTCCTTTCTACCCTGGCTGCTCTCCACCTCCACTTGTTACTAAGTGTTTAGCAGCAGCAGCTATATGTAAGTTTAAGCTTGAAAGCAATAAATTATACATATGAAAGTAGTCACTTTAGATGTCACTGTTTATATATGACTGTATTTTACAATGAAACTGTATGCTGCTGGTGTTAAGATCACTGATGTGAAAGGTAACAACAAAAAGATTGTCGAGCCAACCAGTTTTCAAGCCACATTAGCCATTTGAAGCTAATGTGTGACTTACTTTGTCAGGCGTCCAGAAACATGGTAATGACTCTGAATGCTACTGCAAATTAACTTTGCAGTGTGCAGACTGCTTTTATTGAAATTGAAAGAATAAAAGCTAACCTGAAGAGTTTCTAACTGCCTTGTGTGGGAACTGTGGTCCTCCAAGGCAACTTAGTTCACTAACATCTCAGGCTTGCGTTATGATATATGCCAAAAGAGCTTTAGCCAAAAAGAGCTAATAAATAAGAAACAGTAAGTCTTCTTTGAAAGACTAATTTAATTTTAAATGTATAGGTAAGAAAATAAGTTATAACATTTTCTCTCTTTTTTTTTTCTTCTATTTTTCAGTGGTCATCACCTCCATCAACTGTTTAAGTGTCAAACTGGCAAGCTATGTGCAGAACTTCTTCACTGGAGCCAAACTTTTAATCATTCTGGTAATAGTGGGAGCTGGCATCGTTCTGTTGGCACAAGGTCAGCCTTTTTGAACATATCAAAATCTCTGCACATAACTCTCCCTTTAAAGGTTTGTGCCAATAAATGTTAACTAGCCTTTATTTCTAACATTATTTTGTGTATTATTATGTATTTATATGCAGGAAACACAGAGAATTTTTCAAATGCTTTTGATGGCACTTCATCTTTTGGAGCAGTTGGACTTGCATTTTATAATGGGCTTTGGGCTTATGATGGATGGTAATAGTTTACTTCACACTTTCACAGGCCATATATGATAATATGATGAGTCTGACTTGAAATAAGGGACACTGTAACCATTCTCAGCATTCAGCAAAGAAAAAAAACCAAAAACCTTTTTTTCATCTTCTTGTGGCACCCTTGTTTGTTTTCCAAAAATTAGACACCTGTTAAACAACAAAAAAGCATGCATTCTAGCCACTTCAAACTGCTTGCCCTTTCTCTCAAATAAACTTACTGTTATCTCCAGATCAGGCAGTATTCAACATTGTGCACTTATGAAAACATTTTAACAGGAGAGCTAAAGCAGATATCATGCCTTTGGAACAGAGACATTTGGAAGCAAAATGTACCTTAGTGATGAACCAGTGAAATCCTTATTTTCAAAACAGTATCTTCCCATCCATTAATTGGCATAACTGTGGGTCACTGTCCCCCCATCGTTGGCTACACTGAAATGATGCATCGGTTGAATGTTGGTTGAGTCCATGTTTGGACAGAAAAATATGTCTGTGTTGTTTTTAGGGATGTATATTTGGATTACAGTGTCAGCAAGTGAAGTACAGTCATGCGAAAGAAGTACAGCCTCTTTCACTTCTAAGGTTTTAAGTATCAAGACATCATAAAAAAAATCATCTGGTCCTTAACAGGTTCTAAAATTAAATACAACCTCAAATAAACAGCAACACGTGCCACATTACAGTGTCATTATTTATTTAACAAAAACTAAGCCAAAATGCAGATGTAGTGTGTCAAAAACTAAGTACACCCCACGATTCAATTGCTTATAGAACCACCTTTAGCAGCAGTAACTTGAAGTAATCATTTTCTATATGACTTTATCAGTCGCTTACAATTTTAGCCCACTGTTCTTTATGATTCAGTTCAGGTTCAGCTTTGAGGTTTGCAGGCATTCATTCATTTATGGATTCTTTTCTTTTTCAGCCATTCTATTGTAGATTTGCTGGGGTGCTTGGGATCATTGTCCTGTTTCATGACCCACTGTCAGCCAAGCTTTAGCTGTTGGACAGATGGCCTCACATTTGACTCTAGAATACTTTGGTATACAGAGGAGTTCATGGTCGACTCAATGACTGCAAGGTGCCCAGGTCCTGCAAAACAAGCCCAAATCATCACCCATCCACCACCGTGCATGACAGTTGTTATGAGGTGTTTGTGCTGATATGCTGTGTTTGGTTTTCACCAAACATGGCACTGTGCATTATGGTCAAACTTTGGTCTTGTCTGTCCAAAAGACATTATTCCAGGAGTCTTGTGGTTTGTTCAGATGCAACTTTGCTAACCTAAGCTGTGCTACCATGTTCTTTTTAGACAGAAGAGGCTTTCTCCCAGCAACCCTTCCAAACAAGCCAAACTTGTCTTTTTCTAATTGTACTATCATGAACTTTAACACTGAACATGCTAACTGAGGCCTGTAGAGTCTGAGATGTAGCTCTCTCTGGGGTTTTTTAGGTTTCTGTCAGCATTGCGCATTGTCTGTGTCATGGCTACAGAATTAGGTGGACCCAGGAAGCAGACCAAGCCACAGTTCGTACAGTTTACAAGATTTATTGACAAGATAAAGAATAACAAGGGGAACGACTTATACTGGCAACACAATAAGAGTGGCAATCAGGGAGAGTCTGTGAAGGAGAAGAAAAGGAGAATTTAGTCAGGGTCGAGGTGAGCAGAGATAGACGATGGTTAGTGCGAGACCTTACTTGAAATCCGGTGAATAGTTCGCGGGAGGGGGGAAGTCAGAGAGCTGGCTGGCGATCCAGAACCACTAATGCAGGTACGGTGGAGAGTGGGCAGGCAGGAGCGAGTCCAAGTGTAGCAGGCAACAGAGGTAGGGCAGAGGGCTGAGGTGGCAGGGCTAACAGCTGACTGCTGAGAGCTCCGCTGAAGCGAGGTGGGTGAAGTCCAAAAGGCGACCTTCACCAGAACTGGTTTCTCCACCGTGGTACTGGGGAAGGAGAGACAAGGACGGGATTTAGTCACAGCAATGGGTATCAACAAAGGAAGCCAGTTTACCACTACAATGGTCGGAACAATCTGACGGAGAACCACAGTCACAGCAGAGTCTAAGTACCCGGCCCTCTGATGACCCAATGGCTCCCAGGTGTGCAGGATCAATCAAAGACGGCTCCACCCCAAGGTGGAGACAAGGTGTGGCCTGCCCACTCATCCACCTGCACAAGAGGGAAGAAAAATAGGGACACACACACACACACACACACACCAGCCAGCCTGGACCCCTGACAGATATAATGCCTTTTTCTCTGATGCATCATTATGCATAAGGTGTCCTGTAGCACCGGTGCTCTGATACACTGTGGCAATATTGGCCGCTGAGCGATAATAGCTCCTTTTTTGAGATCTCCAAAGTCTGCATTAGATGGTTGGAGTTGGATAAGTCACGTGTTTGTCACCAAGAGACTGTGCTTCAAGTCTTGTTGGGATTATTGTGTCTTGTTTGTTATTTTTCACCCACCTCATAGTTTTGCTTTCACACGCGGGTTAAGTTAAGCCACTAAATAGTACTCAGTTAGGTTTAGGCATTGAAAATGACTATACAATATGCCTCTTCACAAAAAAACATTCTCATTGAAGAATAATGAATTGAGTGTGACAGACTTGTCTCATTAATGCCACAGCAGCAACTTTGATAAAACAATATTAAATGACACCTTAGGGATGAGAATGGGCACTTGTTGTGAGCACAGGAGCCCCACCCACCTGCTATGCAAATCTTCTGTTTGTGGGGCAGCCAGTTAGAAGAAATGGAGGGTGGCCTTTAACGGGGAGGAGCTAAAACTGCTTCTTCAACTGCAGTCCTGAACTTTACTGGGATTTCCCTGACAGACGTGCATGTGAGAATGCAAAAGTTTGACACAGTCGGATCAGACTGGCCTTTAACCTGTTGCTCCCTGGTATAAAGTCCATGTGGTGTCCTATTGTGCCCATGTGAGAATAGCCCAGCTAATATTCTGGTGCATTCGCCACTATCGAGTGTGTCGCCTCCTGCGTGCTCTACCCAGGCAGCTAAAACGCACACCTTATTTCCAAAAGTGTGAATGTGTCTGAACCGAGGAAGGACAAATATAGAAAATATCCAGACCTGGTTCTCCTGAAATGGTCTGAAGTTCAAACTTCAGCTTTTCAGACAGTGGATGGCCTGAAGGGTTGCACCAAGGCCAAGTATAAGATACATAAGGATTATTTTGAACTGTGAATCATGCAAAGCTACTCTAGGAGAGTCCAAGAATAATATGGAAAATTAGCACAATAGGACCCCTTTAATGATATGCAGGTTCGTTTGTCTTTTGAGGAAAACAGCTTTGATATGTCTGTTTTCTGTTGTTAAGGAAAAACATTTTACTTGTTAAGAAAAGTAGACTGAATATCAAACTCATTAGTTAAGATGAATTTGTTTTGCAGTTTATTGTAAGATTTTGCCACTTCTACATGTTTGTTGTGATCATTGTCACTGACAAATGTCCTCCTGATTAACTATCTTTGTGTTCAACCCCTTTCCTCTGTCTTTAACCAGGCTAATTCAAATGACCTGGACCTCTTCAAGTGGACCATTACCGTAAAGTGTTCCGTGTAACGAGTTTGCAGAGCTTTTCTGTGTGTTTTACTCTATTTTGATCTGTTGTGATGTCTGTTTGTCTCATGTTTTATTCCTCTCATCTCCCTTGTCTTTCTCTGTGAGTGGACATTTGTAAACCATGTCTGTTCATTCTTCTGAAACCTGCAGTACCCACCAGTTTATTTCTGTTAGTGTTGAAAAAAACTGGTGGTGACTGATGAACATAAAGAGATGTGAAGCGCAAGAAACTTGTCTCTTTGTTTTAAAATAATGATTAAAATGATGATTTTGCTGTTTTCATCCAATAAATTATATTACCAAACGATGTTAAATAGAAGCTTCTGAGTCAAAGCATTTTGCACAACGTAATGTTCTCTTTAATAGACAGTGAAACCTCATCCGCACACAGGAAGTTTCACCACTTCCTTTTTGATGTCACACAACACTGCCGAAATAAGCTAAACACCACTGACAAAAGCAGGGTAAAATATTGAATATGACAAAGAGTTCAGATATTATATATTAATTCTGCATAAACAAACTGCATTTCTATTGCATTTATACTGAGAATAAAATAATACAGCATGCTAGTGCATTCTGTAAATGTTTTAACACACATAATAAATTGCTGCAAGTGATTGCACTAGCTTTCAGTCTACATACATGTTCTTTCTGAATATGTAGATAAAATCGTATATAATGAGGTATAATAAGATTATAAGTAAAGACTGAGCTGCATTAGCAGAAACCTTTATACATAAATGATGTGCTTCCCTGTTACAGACATGACTACACACTGTATTTATATATAATACACACATTCATGATCATCAAACATCAAAATTATCTTGTCTAAAAGTGCATTTATTCATACTTTTTGAATATATTATATATAGCAACCCATTTTTCTGACATCCAGCATTAAAAAATGTAGAAATTGCACAAATTCATCAATATACAGATATATTAGAGAGAGATACAGTATATTTTGGAAATTTTGCAAAAAAGAATGAATCCTTCCAAAAATTCCTGGATCCAGATCCAAAGACGGAAGTCACTTCTAAGCTGAGCCAAGCCTCTTCTGGTAAGGGTTTCATGCAAATCATTCCATAACATTTTGAGTAATTCTCCTGAAAAACAGACAAACAAATAAATAAACAAACCAATCACATAACCCCCTTGGCCCAGGTAAAGATAATCTGTTTCAGCCTCACCAAAGACATACATGTGTGTTATTTTACGTCGTACTTGAAACTCTCGGCAGTAACACTCTGGTTTTTCCATGAGCTTGATTCGTCCACAAACACACCCATCTTTGACAGGATGGCCTTTGGAATAGGATGGGCATGACGGGACACATACAGCTTCTTCAGACTTGGATTCATAGGAGAAGGTTTATAGTCCATGCATGACTTTCCGCTCAGACTCGGAGCACATTTCACTTCCCATTTGTAGAACAGCCGGCCGTGATTCAGGTTACAGAGATCATTGGTAACTCCAGCAGTCAAAACTGGCTCACATGCTCCCAACAGGTCGTCGTCCCATTTGTTGTCCTCATCCCAAACTTCAAATCTCACTGTGTTAACTGAGGACAGATCCTGTGTGCCCAGGTCAACGACCATGGCCCAGTGTGGGTTGTTGTTATTATAAATGACAGGGGTACGGTGAACTATCGTTCCACCGAATGTCACCTTCACGTAACCATCTGTAGCCGTGGTGTGGTCACCCCATAGATCAGTGGCTCGCTGTACTGTTATGATGACCCGTGCCATACCTTTACGGGTTGGGCAGCAGTCTTGGTTCACAGCGGGGTCATTGTGGCATTGGCAGACGCAGGAATCCCTTGAGTCGCTCTTAATGCCAGCATTACAGCTCTCGCTGCAATTTCTCCACAGGCCTTTCTCCAGGATGTAATGGCTAATAGCAGAACGCAGGTTTTTTCGGACTTTGGTTTTGGTAGGCAGTAGCTCATGAAGGGAATTCAGGGAATATGAGATGATGTCTGGATTTTTTGGTAATGTATCCAGCCATTCCTTGTAGGCTGATGGATTTTTGTCAGCTGAAAAGAGAAGGTCTGGCTCTATGGAATGGCCTCCTTTTATATCTGTGAACCTATAAAAGAGAGCAATATTTCAAATAGGTGTGCCAGATTGGCTTTACTGGAGTTGAAAATGTTAATGTGCATACTTAAAGGGTGAAAACAGACATGTGACAAAATACATCAATCAACCACAACATTAAAACAGCTGGCAGGTAAAATAATAAGACGCTAATCATGTTGTTTAAAGCAGGCATTCATGTGGTGCAAAGCAGCCTCCCCAAGCAGGACAATACAACATCTCAAAAACTCAGGAAAGGCTCGAGAACTCAACAAAGTGCTAGAGGTGCTGACCTGGTCTCCCACCTTTCACTATCCCAATCCAATCACGGGAATATTAGACAGATGGTTTTAATGTTGTGGCCAATGACTGTATATAAAATGTGCTATACCTGTCGCTGAAGAGGCCGGAGAAAGAGTTCTTATTTTCCAACTTGTTTGAATCTTTCTGGCAATGTTTTGCTTCGGTTTTTATTGTGACACGGATGCTTGCAGACGCCTCAGCTTCCAGGCACATCTCCACCTCCTCCACACTGAGTCCCTGCAGGCTGGCCTGACACTGCCTGATGCTGGTCACAGAGTCAATACTACCTCCGAGCTTTACCTAGGACGGAATATGAAGTATATTTTGAAACATTTACTTCCTATAATGATGCTAATTTTTGTTGATGAAACAATGTAGTTGCTTATTTTCCTTTACCTTTGTGATGTAATGGGTGCCGAAGTCGTCAATCAGTTTGTAAAATCGTTGTTTGTATTCTGGGGTATAGACTTTGGGAAGCTGTTTTACTGCTTTGTGAAATTCTTTGTGCAGCCTTGGAGTACTTGACAGTCGGTAGCTGTTTCCAGTTAAATGAAAGACAAGAAAAGACAGAAGTAGTTATAGTGTCCGACTATAAAGCAAGTGTGTAACACTATCACATTTATTTCACAAAGAGTAGAGTGCATGGGAAAAAGGTTTCACTCCAGTCCTCTTCTTACCTGTAGTACTCACACAAGATGCTCTGGCTTGTGAAGCTGAATTTGTCATTCTTTGTTTTCTCCATGGAGTACTCTGCCAGTTTAGAATTGGTACCAGCCAGCATAACAGAGCCACTTTTTTCGGCCACATCAACTTGTAGATCAGTCCGCCAGTTGTTTTCAACAGAAGAGACGCTGGAACTGACCAGTGACTCGCTGGATTTGTGAAGTTTAGTGGAAACTTTCGCACTGCAGGAGTATTTTGCCCTCCAGTCCACCACTAACAGGGGCAGCTTTTGCATTTTGTTCTCAAGATAAGGGTTGCTACACAGCATGCATGTTTTATCTTTGCGTTTCCACTGATTCATGTCGAGCACGAAGGCCCCCTTTCGTTCCATTTTGGTGATGTCGAAGCCTTCCCCAGCTAAATTGGCTCCTGGAGCAAATTCTGCATCTAGGCACTGTTTTGGTGTCCCTTCTGTGCACGACTGATACGTACACTGAGGGAGGGACAGCATGAGGCCAGCACAGATCCAAATGTTCACCACAAACATGTTGCTGTTAAGTTGCATATATATTTATTTAATGAGCCTGTGTCACTGAAAGCTGAAAAGGAAACAGGTGAATAAACAGACAAGTTAAGCAGTTCATGGTACACAATAAGTTCTGAAAGACCAGAAATCTTGGTTTCCCTAACTTCTTAGAACAACCCACAAGTGCTTAAACTCGATCATGGTTTTGACCTGTCATCCATCCATTTTCTTCCACTTATCCAATTCGGTGTTGTGTGTGTGTGTGGGGGGGGGCTGGAGCCTATCCCAGCTGTCATAGGGCGAGAGGCGGGGTACACCCTGGACAGGTCGCCAGTCTGTCGCAGGTCCAACGCAGAGAGACAGACAACCATTCACACCAACGGCCAATTTAGAATCACCAGTTAACCTAACCCCACGCATGTCTTTGGACTGTGGGAGGAAGCCAGAGTACCTGCAGAGAACCCACGCAGACACGGGGCAGATGGATTCAAACCCAGGACCTTCTTGCTGTGAGGCGACGGTGCTAACCACCGCACCACCAAGTTAAGAATTTACTTGTTCCCTTTTTTTTTTTTTTTTTTTTTTTAAAGATTCCATTCAATTCAGTTAAATTTTATTATTATCAATATTAGACAGAAAACCCCAACAGTCAGACGACCCCCTATGAGCAAGCACTTGGCAACAGTGGGAAGGAAAAACTCCCTTCTAACAGGAAGAA